>JASCZW010003122.1:0-206637 GCA_034211315.2 Aedes japonicus
TAAATTTATGTGGTCGTGTATCTACATTTTGGCAAATTTTTAACAGTCGGCTACGCAATAGAAATCAAACACTAAGCAAAACGTTATCCTACTGTGCAAGGCTATCCTTAACTACTGTAGAAGTAAAAGCATTCAATCAATATGTAATAAATCAACAATCTATATGGATTTAGTTACATAGGCCGATAACCAGAGCAAGTGCATCTAGTGGCGCATCGTTAAACAAAAAGCAAGCATTTTCCACCCATTAGCTCCGCATAGACTACATGGTGAGATCATTCCACAAGCAAAATGACATTTTTTACTAAATACGACCAGGGCATCGTCCGCTGGCTATTGCCGCGGGTATTGTGGGTTTCCTCTGTGTACCCGGTTCAAGCTTTAGCTGGTGACTGTGGCTCTTCGGGGCCTTCTATTCCTGAGCTGTAAGGTGAATAAGGGCGTCTATGTAATGTTTTGCTGTACCTGTTGTGGACTCTCAGTACCTCCCATTTCCCAAAGCTTTGAGAATAACTTGTGTTGCTCCTCAAAAGCTCTCCATTTTATTGTATTGGCCTCCATAATCAAAAAGGGCACCATTGCAGAGTATATGATTGACTGCGAATTATTCTGGCAGGATCGATCTGCCAACGCCACCGATACTACGGGATAGAGATGATCACACATACCACTACGCACACACACACACACACACACAACAACACGACACACGACACACCATTAGCTCTGCATAGACTACATTAAATCGGTCAGTACAGAGATACCGCTTCTGTCATCTCTACGGCAATTTCTGCCTCTAGTTAAGAATGTTCCTCACTAGTCGATCTCTAATAGTTGCTGTCGAGGACTTGCTACTCGAGCCTTCGTTGACACTCCGTTATGGAC
The DNA here is from genome assembly GCA_034211315.2 of Aedes japonicus. Taxonomy (NCBI): domain Eukaryota; kingdom Metazoa; phylum Arthropoda; class Insecta; order Diptera; family Culicidae; genus Aedes; species Aedes japonicus. Next base: position 886 of record JASCZW010003122.1, read on the forward strand.
GAGGCCAGGTTGAAAAAAGATGAAGAAACCGAGTGGTGATAAATTGATAGTTAAATGTAGACGAAATTTTCTAAATGCTTCTAAAAAATTCAAATGAAATTTAATTAAAAGCGGTTCTTTGTACGATGGAAGAAACATCCTAAAACTATTCAATAAATATATTTTCAGCAAACTAAAAATAATGCCCCATTGTGCAGTTTTGGACTTTCTTCCATCATATAACAAACCGCTTTGAGGTGTTTAGATGCAATTCTAAAATTTTCGTCCTATACTATAACATGGGAGCTGTCGGATTTATCTCGGTGTCTTCTTCTTTTCAGGATGGATTCGTCTACTACGTCATATGACTCCCGTAGACTTGACTATCGCAGTATTGGTGAAGTGACCGTCTAATTAGGATTCGAACTCGTGACTTTAGCGTGAGAGGTATGGATGTTAACCACTTCACCGGAGTCGCCCCTCGTCGCAAAGGGTTCGACTGACCCTCGGGTACCTTGGCGAATACAAACTGATAAGTTGTGTGCATATTAAACGCAATCTGGAGGTTCAGGCGACTCAAATCACACACGAAATCCTTTTGTTGATATGTTAGGCAAAACGCAAGGATGAAGTCAAGGTCATTAATGGTTCGCCATTAAACCACGAGAGACTTGCCAGTTATTCTATTTACGCGGCCGCCAACATTGTTCTCTGGCAAATAACACACTCAGCCTCATTGGTGTGGATTTTGGAACGATCACTCAGGCGCCATCACTCTTAAAACATCGTTTAATCCTGGACCTGATGGTATTCCGTCGGTGTTTCTAAACAGAATATGACCTATCTTCTGAATCAACTTCGTCAGATACTCCAGCTGTGCCTCTCTAGCAGCATATTTCTATCTTGCTGAAAAACGGTGGACGTGTTTCCGGTATTTAAAAAAAGGAAGCAAGCCGGACGTGAAAAATTACAAAAGAATTACATCGTTAATCACTGTGTATACACTTTTTCAACTGGTCGTAATGGAACTCTCTCTTGCACATTGTAAGCAGTTTGTAAGCGCTGATGAGCACAAGTTTGACAGCTGGGTGTTCCACAACTCACAAACCTATTGTGCCCAAAGTCTTACCTTCGATGTCAAACGAACGTGATCTTCACAGATTTAAAGGGAGCTTTCGCAAACTGAACCACGATATTGCGATCGCTAAACTTGACCGGCTAATGAACGAAACCATCTTGAAATATTACATGAACGAAACCATCTTAAGATATTATCGGCAACTCAACGATTTTCGTAGTTAAGAAAACAGATTAAGTCTCTCCTGGAGACGCACAAACCAAAGAAAATGGCTTTGGATAGAATTGATTCGCTCGTTGTTATTATTATACTTTGGACTCCAAACCGCTCAGCAGTACTCCAGTGCAAAGCTTAAGATGGTTTCGTTGCCGATAACCTTCTAAGATGATTTCGTTCATATCTTACAAGGCATCAACAGACAGTTGCTTAGGCATCTTTTGATCAATAAGTTCTCGCGCCTGTTCGGAACACCGTAGGTACACTGAAAATTAATTTTCGTTTATAACACAAAATCGTAGGTAGGACTAACAAACCTATTCGTTGTTTTATGCAACGAAACTGATTTGTACTTTTTAAGAAGCTACCTTCGTATTTAATGCCACACGCGCAACTGTCAAAAGCACTAAGCATTTGTTGACAAAGAAAGAACATTCGTTCATTCTACGAAAACAATACAAAGAGCTACGAGTAATTTGTTACCAATAAAAAAGAAACGTCTCTCTGGTGGTTGCATGAACGACTGACACATCTACTTTATCGGCTCAAAATATAATTGAAAAGAGTTGTCCAGCTTTTTTTTTTCATGTTTCTGACATGGGGTTCGAACCTGTATTTTTAGGAAGAACTGTTATTGAGTCCGTGGTTGATCTCGCTAAACCATGTTGACTCGTGAGAAGTTACTTGATTAGTGTGCATGAGGTTCTAACTCTCGACAGCGCTCTCATTTCTATTTTGGGATAAATTAATGATTAATGCGCATCCCAGCCGGAACACCAACATTTATGACTACGATCGAAGAGAAGCAACGATTGGCTGGTCTTCACGAAATTCATTTTGTACATTGTACAAAAAAGGTGTAATGATAGCGTTTTGTTAGATGACAAGCAATATGAATGTGTCGTACAATTTGCGAGACATTTGTTATATGTACAAAATCCGTGTTTACGAAACGAGTGAAAGCCAATTTACGAAAATAAATGTTCAGTGTAGCCATATAAGACGGTTGCCATTTCTTCTTAACTTCAACTACGTACATCATGTTATCATGCTCAATCGCCAACTGTCGTTTCCTCCAAGAACAGATTGGTACCTTAGCTGATTGGTGTTCTCTAAATCGTATGGCGGTCAACCCGGCTGAGTGCTCAGTCATAATCTTTTCACGCCAGAAACAACTAACAGTTTTCAACTACAATCTTCTCAGTACGGTCATTGATTGAATGTAGTGCGTTGAAGACCTAGGTGTTCAGTTGGATTCTAAACTGACGTTCTCGTGGCATATTTCATATGTTGTTGATGAAGCTGCTAGAACTCTGGTTTTGTTTTCAAGGTGAAAGGTGGCGAAATTTTTTAATGACACCCACTGACTTAAATCGCTCTATTGTTATGTTATGCGTTCTCCACTGGATTACTGTTGAGCGGATCTATTCAATGCCGTTTTCTTTGGTTTGCGCTCCGTACACTTCCCTGGAGAGATCCATTTCGTCTTCCTAACTTTGAAAGTCACTACAAGTTCGTCAACATAGGGCCTCTGCGAGATGTTTGCCTCCGTAAAGATGTTTGTAAAGTCTTAACTGTCGCAGATACTCTACACGGGTAGAGATCGACTGCGAAACAATCCTGCAGCAAATCAACATCAATGTCCAACCAAGGCCAATGCGCAACAATATAATGTTGAGGCTTCCTTTAACCGCACCAGCTATGGTTTAAGTAGCACTATCCACTGGAACATCCACATGGCTGTTCGTTGAATTCACTCTTTGTTGTAAAATTAAAGTTAATCATTGAGCATATATTTTACCTGAGTTTTTGTGGTCTTGAAAGCGACACGGAAGGGTTCAGAAAATTTAACGGAATGACGTTTGTTGAATTTCGTGGAAAACAATCGAAGCTGCTGTGTATTACGAGATAGCATAGCATATCAATGCATAACATAGCAGATTGGCTGTATGTAGAGACATCACTATCCTGGGTTGATTGTTGTAGAAAATTTTACCAATAACAACATTTTTAATAAGTATTTCAGAGAACAGGCCATAATTGGGAACAAAGAAACAAATACGTCCCTTGCATTGGGTCCACGGTTTTCTCGATAAATCATTGTTATTTTGTCTGTATGAGTTGTTAGTTTATAACGTGTGACTATTTTCTGTGCATCTAGGCTTTAGATCATTTGATTTCATGGAGATAGTCTGTTCCGCTTAACCCAGTGAAATCATGATGTCTTGAAAGTTAAGAAAAATCGTAAATTACACGGAAATGAAAAACAGTTGATTGATTGATTGTGTCTAAATTCCTTCAAATTAAATCCATTATCTTGAAAGCAACTCTAATTTTGTTGATTATCGCTGAATTAATGATATATTTGGTACATAGGCCGAATTAAAGAACTAGGCTAACATAACATCCCGTTAACCTATAACACGTGAATTATTCTAATGGATTGAACACTTTTGTTGAAAGCGTTTGGCAAATTGTTGTTCTATTTTATTATTCCTTGAACAAAGATGCAGCCATTGGTTAGTAATAAATTTAATTCGGAAGAATTATGCAGCAAACCAACTTAAAGCTTTATGTTTAAAATAATGTAGTTTAGACGGAAAACCGCTTTAAGGGAGTGTATCGAAAAATTACAAAAGAATTACATCGTTAATCACTGTGTATACACTTTTTCAACTGGTCGTACGGAACTCTCTCTTTGCACATTGTAAGCAGTTTGTAAGGGCTAAAATATTTACCTGCACTTAGTAATTCAGAAAAAGCACCAAAAATGAAAAAGTGCCACTAAATTATTAAGGCGTCCAACAATAATGTGATCAGCATTAAAAAATTAGGAATGAGCAATAAAAGATGAGAAAAGATCTTCGGATAATCTAATTAGACCGGTAAATCTATCAAATAGCAACAGCTATTAGTATATGTGCAATTAAATATGGCAGTTTTCCGCCAAATTATGAATTTGAGCACTAAACTATTCGCATATGTCTTTTAATTTTGTTGGATTTTCCAATAAAAACAGTAAAATGAGCAATGGATAAATAAATATCCATTGCTCATTTTACTGTTTTTATGGGAAAATCTAACAAAATTAAAAGACATATGCGAATAGTTTAGTGCTCAAATTACATAATTTGGCGGAAATACTGCCATATTTAATTGCACATATACTAATAGCTGTTGCTTTATTTGACAGATTTACCGGTCACAATTAGATTATCCGAAGATCTTTTCTCATCTTTTTATTGCTCATTCCTAATTTTTTAATGCTGATCACACATTATTTGTTGGCACAGGCCTTAATAATTTAATGGCACTTTTTCATTTTTTATTGCTCAAATCTTTCGTTTAATTGATGATTAATTATGCTGCCGTTTGTAAGCGCTGATGAGCACAAGTTTACAGCTGGGTGTTCCACAACTACAAACCTATTGTGCCTAAAGTCTTACTCGATGTCAAACGAACGTGATCTTCACAGATTTAAAGGGAGCTTTCGCAAACTGAACCACGATATTGCGATCGCTAAACTTGACCGGCTAATGAACGAAACCATCTTGAAATATTTTGTGATTTCGAATTATGCAGCAAACCAACTTAAAGCTTTATGTTTAAAATAATGTAGTTTAGACGGAAAACCGCTTTAAGGAGTGTATCGAATATAAGCTATCCACATACATTTGAGTGTACGCATGTTTTTGTGATGGTTTTTTATGCTCTGAACACTGCATGCTGTACGTTTGACTGTCAGCTTTCTTTTGTTTACTTGTTTGTGCGGTTCAAATTCTGCGTTTTCAAAATGTCGCGTATTGAAAAGGAAGTGAAAATTAAGGATCTGGACACATGGCTAAGTGAGAAGGGTATTACTATGCGAAAATTGGCGAAGCGGTTTGGAATTCATCATGCGAGTGTTAAAACCATCATTACTAAGATTGAGGAACACTATTCTTTGAATAAGCTACCAGGAAGAGGCAGAAAACCCGGTTCTTCCAACCCGAAACTGGAGCAGAAAGTGGTATCTCTAATCATGAAGAACAAATCAATGTCAATACGTGATTTGGCAACGAGTGTCGGAATGATCCAGCGTATCAAGAGGCGAAACCACCTGAAGACCTACAAGAAGCAGCAAATCTCGAAACAAAGTGCAGAACAGAAGAAGCGAGCAGCAACAAGGGCCCGGAAATTGTATTCGCGTCTTTTGCAGCGTCCGGATGCATGCGTTTTGATGGACGATGAGACCTATGTAAAGGAGGACTCAAAAACACTTCCAGGTCCTCAATACTTTACTGCCGTCGTTGGGGAGCATGTGAGCGATGCGGACAGGTCGATTCAAGTAGAGAAATTTGGTTGAAAGGTACTGGTATGGCAAGCAATATGTTCCTGTGGTTTGAAGTCAACCATTTTTTACACTACTGGAACTATAAATGCGGAAATCTATCGATCTGAGTGTCTCCAGAAGAGATTGTTGCCTTTATATAAGAAGCATAGTACACCTCCACTGTTTTGGCCGGATTTAGCGTCGGCTCACTATGCCAAAACCACTCTCAATTGTCTTGCGGAAAAGGGTATAGATTTCGTTGAGAAAAATATCAATCCACCAAATTGCCCTCAGCTTCGACCCATCGAACGTTACTGGGCAATCGTGAAGAGGGTCTTCAAGAAGACTGGTAAAGCAGCTGGGAACATGCAGGAGTTCAAATAAAATTGGGCTCAAGCGTCCAAAAAATGCGATGCAACACTTGTCCGGGACTTGATGAAGAGCATTCGATCCAAAGTTCGAAAATTCGTGAAGGAATAACTTAAATTTCATCCGGTCTTCATTATGTTCAAGTTTAATCTCGTACAATAAAGGATCAATTTTTTGTATGAATAAAATATCGGTTTTCAACATAATTTGAAAGAAATTTGTGGATAGCTTATTTTCGATACACTCCTTAATCCCGGCAAAACTAATGAATTTGAGACTCTAGTTGAAGCTTAGCTTGTACATACAGTGCTTTGATCACTAAAGTACTGTATCACTGATATAAATTGCTTCAGAAATAAGAGACGAACTAGCCCAGGAGGCTAAAAGTCTCTTTAATAAAGAAAAAAAAAAAAAAAATGCTTCAGAAATTATACATAAAATTTGGTCTTATATGACACTAATACCCTATTGACAACATTGTCTGTGGAGCGCTTCAGAAACAATCGAAACATTTTATTTTTAATCTTAAAATAAACGTTTTCATTTGCTTAGTTCATATGTCGAGTTTTGAGTATAGCATATGTTAATTTGTGATTGTTTATGCTGAATGACGAAAAACAAAATTCCATCAACAGTTGTTTTATGAGAAAACTGCTTTTAAATTCTGGTGCCAAGGATTACAAACCTTTGAAAAACAATGATGTCTGTTTCTACCTTGACTTGACAGTGATCACACAAAATATTGCCAGTCATGTTTTTAGTTGTGATCTTCCTAAGTATTAAAAAGCACAGTACTGCAGAAAAGCTGCTGATTCAATCAATGTTATCAGAACGATCAGGAGGATTATGTCAACAGACACTCATTACAGATAACTGCCTACTTTGATTGCACGCACTTCGATTGTTACATACTCTTTGACTGCACGCTTAACAAAGCTGTTAAGCAATTACATTAGTAGTCGGACAAATTAACTTGAGTTGTGCGGAGAAATTGTATACACTTAAATTAGCTCAAAACCGGCAATAAGTAGTTTTTGATCAGCAATAAGCTAATAATGGCAAGGAAGAAGAAGAACCGTCTCCCATGCAAATAACATAAATCACGGAATTCAAATTCATCAGTACTCACCAATCATCGATATTCAAGAAGACTATCATTCAGCGCCATGTTGCAACCACACCGGGTTTGATAAATTAAATGCAAAATTTTGTTTTTTTTCTTTGTTGCAGAGCACCAGGAGAAGTTCTACGTCTACCTGATTGTGGCGGTGGCAGTTGCAATCGTTCTTTGCCTTTCGATAGTGATTGGACGAATAGCGGTACGGAAACGCCGCACAGGAAAGGAAACCGATAAATTCCAGACATCAAATACAGGTGAAACGACGCTCCCGAATGGCTTCACTGACGATATATCGGAAATAGATGCGGATATCGATTTACAAACTCCACTGCCGGTGCCGAGCGTTTCCAGAAGTGATGTAAGTAGATGCCCACAATTCTGGTTGAATTTGTTAGCCACCATTGACGGAATTTCTTGTATGTGAGCAAGAATATCCAAACCAATCAATGTAGGGTTGCTGCTCTGTTGTTCATCTTATCATGTCGCATTAATCTTAGCCGAAAACAAGGGAGTGGCAATCAGTCGAGTATTTGCGAAATAAAGGCGAACGTAAGGATATATTATATCGAAAAGAAAGCATCTAGTTCATATTTCAGTCTAGCGTTCTGAAGGGTGTATATAATACCATGGAATAGTAATCGGAACAGTTACCCTACACCTTTCTTATCGAAACATCTGATATTAAAGTGCTACCTTGGGAATTTTACAAGCAAATTTCATTAGCATTTTTTCTGTCTAGCCGTTTGGCTTTGCTAATTGGACTTTTGATTATAAGCATAAACTGTAGAGACGATGATTGTCTGTACGGAATATTTATGATATCTGAGATTCATGCCACCAAAAATTCAAAATTATTCATCAAATTTACCATCTTCAGATTCCATTAATTTTCATCTTAAAGTTGGAAAAATTTTCCGCAAAAAGAACGTCAACAAAACTTGATAAAAATATTGAACATTCTTCACAAAAAAAGAAGCTTGCAATTAAATATAAATTTGGCCAGAAGGTTCTCGTAAGGCAGGCAATTCGTTGCTGTAATTCTGAAAAAAACAAACAATGGCCAGATAAAAAAGGTGAAAGGTTAAAAAACAAGAAACTTTTAAATAAATCTTATTTTTATAAATCATTTGCGTAGATTGATACAACAAACTATTTATTAGAATTACGATAAAAGAGTTTCCATTGATTAAGCCTAAAGTAGGTTTAATAAAAAAAACTCGTAAAGAATTAAAAATTTTAAAACGCAAGTATCAATTCTCTACAGGTCTGAAATCTTAGTCCATCTTCTTATTTGTTCCACTTTTAAAATCAACCAAAAATTGCATGACTGGTTTTTTTTCGTTACTGAAAGGTTGTAAATCTTGCCCGATACGTATGGCTGGCTGACATGCATCTTCTTACCTTATAAAGAGCTTAAAGCTCGATAACCTTCACGTTATTCTAATAGAGTTATTTTTGCAGAGCTACGGAACATACAATCCTTCACCTGGACTGTACGGAAATCTGGGACCATCCAATATATCACATACCTCAACAACAATGTTGGTGCCACCATGTTCGATGAGCGCGATGATGAACACCACTCCACCTGCTGGCTATCTGAGCGGACCAATCAACATAATACCATCTCAGTTTAGCCACAGCATAGGTAAGTACGTGGTTAATGCCACCTTGTGCTGCATTGTGATACTATGTGGCATGATGGAGGATCACATGTTCATTACAAAACAGTATCGTAAAATCCCGAACACTTTTCGAGCAACAGGTTAAATATTCCGAGGACACAAGCGTTACTTATTTCATTGGTACAGAGTTTTCTCGGCGTCATATGAACTCTTTTATGCCATTAAAAAATACATTGATTGACGAAAACTCGTTAATAAAATCTTATTACCAAAGTCACAGAGACGGGTAGCAAAGCATGAAGTTTGCATATATTTTATATTAAGAAATCTTGATATACCATCGTGAATCTTTGAAAACTATGTAGATTTTACAGAATAGGCTCTGTGTCCCTTAACTCAGCTGTAGAATATGCAGCGATGAATTACATTTCTAAATATATTTCCTAAATTAATTTAGCTGGAAACGATATTAAACCAGTAAAACGTTAACTAATTATAGTTTAATAAAACGTTTGTTTTTCTGATCGCTGAAAGATTAAACAACTACCTTTATAAAGACGAAAACTTTCTATGAATATTTATGGATGTAATTTCAGTCTATAAGCACCATATTGAGTTTATCCGCAACTTCGTCTCATTATAAAGGTTTGTTGGTCAGAAAATACTATAAGGTACAGCCCCATTGGGTTGTTCGAAACGGTGACGTAGGACTACGCTTCTGAATGTGAGCTGTTAGTATTGAAAATACAATATTATTTGAATTAATACATTTTTTTTTCAATGGTTTGGAAACCAAAGTAACAATTAAGTGAAGTAAGTGAAAATATTTCAAATCGATTGGGGCAATTTTTTAAAAATTTGTTAAGAAACGACTGAGATATTAAAGCTCAAAACCTGACAACTTTAAGTAACGGTTGTAATTCCATTTTGTTTTTAGTTGTACCCCGGTATAGAAAACACAGACGGACTCCTATGTAAAAACTTGTTTGCTTCTTTCTATTAACTTTTTTAGCAATACACATATTTTACTACGTAATGGAAATATTAGGCCAGAGTGGAAAACATACACAGATAGAAAGAAACATTGAATTATCGGAGTAATCTAATGCACATAAAGGGAATGCTAGATATAGCAAGATATATGTAATGGGATATTTCTTGTAAATATAAGTCAAATAACGAATGAATCTAGCCTGTTGTATGAAAAATTATTGTATTTCACTTGAAATATTGCAAACAATTTTGTTGTTTACGTCTAGGTTGGAACTAAACGAGGGGAAATTTTACGCACCTGTTAAAATTATTTATTTTTTTCTGTGTAGAAACAAAAGTGTCCCTAAAATTGGGTCTACAGTATACTTGTAAAATCATGGTTTATGTTCCTATGTGAACTATAAATTTATCACGTGTGACTATCTTCTGTATTACTAGGCAATTTGGGTCATTTGAAGACCATGAAGTTAATGTGTCAGCGTTAAAAATGTACACAGCCATTAGATAGTGGATCGTCTTCTATGAATAACTTGATCAAGTTCGTCATGAAGGGCGAAAACGGATGGGCGGAGCCATGAGCAGAGTTACTTACGCGTAATCCACGGAGTTAGGAGAAGCTCCTTCCGGTCATAAAATCCTACAATCCAATGTGGAACAAGCTATCCTACGTGAGGACTTGCCAATGAGTGGAAAGAGGAGCTCGCATTAAGTTCACGAAATGTTAATGACTGGGAAAACCGTACAAATTCTTCAATCCGGTGCCCTGATGGCATCATCGCTAAAATTTCATCCCTACATAACATATGATGTGATGTAATGTGATAGGAAGCCACCGCCAGTGTAGGACTTGTTATAGCGTACGGTTCCTCCCAATGACAAGATCAAACTGTGCATACCTGTAATCCTCATTATTCCGTAGTATGAAGGTTCAAAAATGGGAGTGTGGACCCATAAGCAGAAGCACTTACACGAAACCCAGGGAAAGGATAGAGAATCTCCTTCAAATCAAGCGCTCTAATTACAAGACAAGAACAGCAAGTGTGTATAAGGATTTCCATCTGGTGGTTTGTTAAAACTAGGGCTAGCAAACTCACTATAGACTATCGGAAGACTCTAAAAAACCTTCGCTGATCTCGATCTGATGATTTCCATCAAGGAAGGCACAGTTGTCATCCATGACTTGGACCAGAGAACCACGAGTCCCTCATCCAGCCTACAGTTCGTCTGGCACCCTGTATTCCCCACTTCCCCACTTCCCCACTACTATTGAATGAATATATGTTATGTACGTAACAGAACATAATATATATATATATATTTACAAAGTCAACTGATTTGTTACTGAAAACTAAAAATTAGGTATTTTTTCCCTTTATTATCGAGATTTTCAGCCCTGGGCTGGTTCATCTCCCGTCGTAGTCACTCAAATACCTTATGGGTATTTTCGTAACTTGTCCGGGTGAGATTCGTACTGGTGACTTTGGCGTGAGAGGTATTGATGGTAACCACTACGCCGGGGTCGCCCCCAATTTAAGTATGTTGAAATATCCTAACAGTCCTGGAAAAGCTGAAAAACAGAGTAGATCAGTCCAACCAACGAAGATAAAATCTCAATAAAAAGATATTGGGCTCCTTCTCTGAGAAGTTATGAGCTGAACCAGCCGAGGCTGAAAAGCTCAATAATAAAGATATCTAATCTAATCTAATCTAATCCTTCTCTGAGAATCTACAAGGCACGTTTTCAAGAGCATTCTTTATGCCGTTCTAGTTACATTTCAAAGATAACAAATGGATCAATGAGCCGAGATTGCTGGTTTCTGAGACAGATGAAATCTTGAAAAAATATATTAACAAGAACAAAAACAACGATAATATACATTGTGTGATAACATTCAATATCCAACTGAAAGAAAAAATTAAGGCTCAAAAGCCAGCTAAAAATAATTAACGGACGAAGTGACGGTTGAAACTTCATGTGAATATATAACGTGGGTTAGGTGGTCTCAAACTTACAAAGATGCATAAACCCACAGCTGAAAATGTCATACAAAATAGCATATAAAATAAAGTAAAGGGCTGTTAAAATATAAAATGATAGTAATAACTCTCTTTGTAATTACATGTCTGCAGATTGTGGTCCAACTGCAATGAACTTATAGATGGACTTGCGTATCCTTAAAAATTTAGATAATGTATCAATTTCGATGTGCTGCTCCGTTTTAATGCATTGCAATCACTATCTGAAGTAAATTTCATAGGTACTACAGTGATTTTGATTGATCTACCGTTTTTTTTCCTCTGTTTGGGACATAAACCACTGCGACCAGTAATTTGATCTATTGTAGTATATCCCGTATCCTATGTTTAGTGCATGTCGAGTTACTTCATCACTATTAAGAAATGATGAAGTATTAGGTGTTGTTACAGTTGTCATTGTTTGTTTTGTTGGCAATGAATCAGGTTTTATTGAAAGTTTCCGCTGTTTTAACCCTTTGTGAGCGATAGCACTCTTCAAAGGCGCGCCCCTTTATCAGTCAAAACCGGATTCATTGCAAACAAAACAAACAATAACGCCGATACTGGCCATGCATCAGTACCCTAGTCCTAACCAATTCAAACTATAGAACATCAAATAGAAGATGAGAATTCACATAAATGAAGACTAACCATGTATTCTTTATTCCAAGCTCATCCTAGGTGGCGCAAACCGAGTATTGTCACTTTTCACAAGACATAAAATGTAATAAAGACTATTATAAGTTCCTTTGACTACAAAAACAAATATGTTCCCTAGTTTGAATTAATTCGGACTAGGGTTCGGTGGTAGATCTGATACCCCGTAACGCACCACGAAAAGGTGATCTACCAGCGTTACGGTTTAATTTATCGTTACTACGTTACTTATTCAAACTAGTAAATACAGTAAAAAAAACTATTTGATATTATCATTTGCATAAAAAAAAATGGATTTTTAATGGGTTTACCTTCACCCACACTGACAAAACTACCCATGCAGTATCAATCATAGTAACCCATGAGTCAGCTGACAAAACTTGATAGCTCTATCAGTCGAACTCTAACCGTGATGGCAAAAAGTTCAGAAGTGTGCGCGTTCAAAGAACGGCACCCCGCCGCGTCGAAAACGGACATCGTGAGGCATTTTGTGGACGCCGGATACGCCCGTTTCGGCATCTACAATATCTTGGCACTATTAGAAAACAATCAGAGCATCGAAAGAAAGCCAGGTACAGGACGACCGACGATCCTGAGCGAAGAGGAAGACCGAAGGAAAAGTGGCTACATCGCTGCGTGCGGGTCTGTTCAACCGGCCAAACAGTGAAAAAGTACCTGGCGAACATGAACATACATGTTAGAAAGCGGAACTGGCTTCGGAGCTGCAGGCAATGACGCAGTAGCTGTGTCTGAAGATCAACTCGATTTTCCCGGCGAATCGTGACGTGGCGGTGGTGATGGACGGCGATACCTATCTCATCCTGGATGGCAGAGGCCTAGTGAGGCGGTGGCGGAAGTGGCCCTCGCCAGGGGCGCCAAGCCATAGGGGCGCTGAAATACAACATTTTGTGGTGACAAACTTTTGGACAATATATTAAATTCACTTTCAAAAATTAATAGTACAGAAATTAGCAGTGTACTGCTAGATGCTAACTGCAAAAGTCACGCTCATTTCCTCTTTTAATTTTCGCGCCCTTTCTTTGCCTATCGATGTTTATAGTCAGGGGAAGGTTCATTAATTACGTCACGCAGTAAGGGGGGAGGGGGAGTTTGAGAAAACGTGACGATCCATACAAAAAAATGTGAAGGTTCATACAAAAAACGTGACAAGGGGGGGGGGGGGTTATAAAATGTATTTTTTTGCGTGACGTAATTAATGAACGTTCCCCAGGCTACTTTCTAGGATCATTGCCTCCAGCGCTCTCCTATATAAGTACACATGCGCCACCCTAGATTATTTGATTATGTACCTATTGGTATATATCTGATTATGTACCTATCGTTAAAAATATATTATAAGCAGCTCGGTTAATACTATGGCGGGGTATAAGAGGTCAGATTTTATCAGATAACCAATCTAGCGCTTTTTGTTCCTTGCGCTGCCCACAGTTTAAATCTTGTCGGAGTTCATGCAGCCAATTCTTCACCTGCAATGATTACTTTCTTTGGAACTGTATAAGTCATTTTTAAATGTTTTAGTAATTCAACAACGCTCTTAAAGAATTTTTATGAATAAAATCTGTATCTGTATCTGTATCTGTAAAATCTGTATTAATCCGGACACCTTCAAATCATTATAGCAACTTTTGAAATATTGCACGTAGGAATGAAAAATTTCACTGTGGTATAGCTGATAGTCTATGATGAAAAAGACTATGATTGAGGTTTACATTTCATGTTTAGTATTCAAGATGACGACGAAAGAAAAACAAGTGCGCGTGCGAATTTTGTACGGGCGTACGGCCAATCCTGACTTGTCAATACGGGACCATACAAAAACACTAGATTTGCCTAAATTCACTGTTCACGATGTGCTCAAATCATTTTCGGAACATTTGACGGTGGAGAGGAAACCGAGAAGTGACAAAAACATTGGACGCGCTGATCCTGTCATGGACCGAAAGGTGAAAAGGATATTAACGAAAAACCCAAATCTCTCCATTCGAACGGTGGCTCGTAAAATAGGGATGTCACCTGGTTTTGTCAAAAAAAAAACAACGTTTGGGACTTAAGTCGTATAAAGTAAAAACAGTTCCAAATCGCAATGACAAACAGAACTTAGTAGCAAAATCACGGGCTCGACGTTTGTACTGCGAATATTTGACGAGGTTTTCATGCGTTGTTATGGACGATGAAACTTATGTCCTGGAGGATTTCAAGCAGCTTCCAGGGCTGGCTTTTTATTCTGCTATGGCCTAAAATGCTACAGCTGAGCATTTCAAAACGAAGAAGGCATCAAAATTTCCCAAAAATACCTTGTGTGGCAAGCAATTTACATGTGTGGCAAAAAGAGTAAATCATTCGTCACTACAGGCACAATCAACAAGGAGATCTATCAGAAAGAGTGTCTGCAGAAGCGATTGCTACCCTTCATCAAAAGTCACAAAGAAATACCTTTGTTCTGGCCCGAATTGGCATCATGCCACTATGCTAAAACTGTGATGGACTGGTACCAAGCAAATCAAGTGAACATTGTACCAAAAACCTCAAACCCGCCAAATTGCCCAGAACTACGACCAATCGAGAAATATTGGGCTCTGGTGAAGCGACAGCTTTCTGGAAAGAAGGAAGGAACCAAAGACATCAAACACTTCCAGAAAATTTGGACACTAACCAACAAGACAGCTTTTACGATTTCTGAAGAGTCTGTACAAACCCTAATGGACGGAGTTAAGCGCAAAGCTCGAAAATTTTATGCAAATACCGAATAACTATGTTTTGTCTTCATGTATTGTTCAAACACATCCCATGAATCCGAAATAAACAACTACGACGGATATATAATGCGAATTATGTTGCGAATTATGTTTTATTCATGTTTTGAGGTGTCTGGATTATTGCGGATACAGACCTTATCATTGAAAGGACATTTTGATGCAAGGTGGTCGTCTGAACGATAAGCATTGCTGCCCTTAAGAGAAAAATTTGTTCCGTGTTTAACATTCTGACCGACTTAAATGAGCCGACAAAATATAATAGTGCCACGATACACAGTGCCTAAGTTCTCTCAAAACAAATTCATTTTAGGTTTCTTTATCTTCTTGACAAATGGGAGAGAATTTTGATTAACAACGATTCCCTGCAGTCGAAAACCATCACCATTGACGTGGCCAGTAAACTAATCAGAGGTTTACAAACATCATTCGACGAAATGAAAAATGGTTTAGTTGACTTGATATCGACAACGATTTCCAAGTAACACGACAGCGGAAAATGAGAAAAATCGATGACACCACAGATAATCGAGCTCCTCTTTCGAGTAAAAACAGGTTTACGTGGGAAGTAAGCTCAGTATTTTACAAATTACTTTTACAAAAAAATTACAAATGTATTTTACAAAAACAAATGGAGCAGCGTTTTAGACAGGATACGGACTCGCTTTTATGACCACAAATGAAGGAGGTCGCAGCAGATTTTGGACTAAAATATGCTACTGATATTGATATAGTAGAGTTTGTATCGGAAGTAGAAGTTTTTAAACGGCAAATTGGTGAGATGTTGCCTGACCTCTTCTACTACTCTTCTACTCCGTTAGATATATTAAACCGTATCCTTAGATATCCTCTACAATATTGTTATCCTAACATTGAAACGACTCTACGATTTTTTTGACTCTTCCTGTTCAGTTCACGAGTCCAGGCATCGTGTGAACGTAGCTTCAGCAAACTGAAAATATCTTACCTTACCAATCAGACTAAGGCCGGCGTGGCCTCTGCTGTGCACAGAAGTTGTCTCCATTCTATTCGGTCCATGGCTGTCACTCGCCAGCCTCGCTGTCTGCGGAGGGTCCGCAGGTCACCTTCTACTTGATCGATCCACCTTGCTCGCTGCGCGCCTCTTCGCAGGGCTGTCGTCCAACATTCTTACGACATGCCCAGCCCATCGTAGTCGACCGATTTTTGCGATGTGTACGATGGGAGGTTCTCCCAGCAACTGATGCAATTCGTGGTTCATTCGCCTCCTCCACGTTCCGTCTTCCATCTGCACTCCACCGTAGATGATACGCAACTCCTTCTGTTCAAAGACTCCAAGGGCGCGTTGGTCCTCCACTAGCAATGTCCATGTTTCGTGGCCGTAGAGAACTACCGGTCTAATTAATGTCTTGTAGATGGTCAACTTTGTGGTTCGGCGAACTTTGTTCGATCTTAGCGTCCTTCGGAGTCCAAAGTAGGCATGATTGCCAGCCATAATGCGCCTTTTTATTTCTCTGCTGGTGTCGTTATCGGCGGTCACCAATGAGCCCAGATACACGAATTCGTCTACTACCTCGATTTCATCACCGTCGATCTGAACTCGTGATAGGAGGCCAACATTGTCTTCTCGTGAGCCTCTTCCCTTCATGTATTTTGTTTTTGACGCATTAATCACAAGCCCAATCCTACCAGTTTCAGCCTTAAGTCTGATGTAATTTTCCGCCATCGTCTCAAAGTTACGTGCTACGATATCAACGTCGTCGGCGAAGCCAAATAGTTGGACAGACTTCCTGAAAATCGTGCCACTCGTGTCTATCCCAGCTCTTCGAATCACACCCTCCAGTGCAATGTTAAACAACAAACACGAAAATCCATCACCTTGCCGTAACCCTCTCCGAGATTTGAAGGGACTCGAGAGCGTCCCTGATACTCGGACGACACACATCACTCGATCCATCGTTGCTTTGATCAACCGCGTCAGTTTTTCCGGAAATCCATATTCGTGCATGATTTGCCATAGCTGGTCTCGATCGATTGTATCATACGCTGATTTGAAATCTGAATTTGAAAACTGAAAACATACAACAAGTAATATGAGTTGGGGCGTCATTTTCTTGATTTTCCAGGGGCGCCACCAACTCTTACTACGTCCCTGCTGGATGGCAACGACTATTTTACTTCCCCCATGAAAAAAGTGAGCTCCGAGGTGAAGTTCATTTCACTCACCAACTTCCCCAACGAGGTGCTGCTTTTGCTGACAATCAGCGAGAAGGGGATGTCAAAGCCGCTCTTCTTTCGCTCTGGACTGGCCGTCAACGTGGAAATTTATAGTAGGAAATGCCTGCCGGAAGTTGCGTCGTTCATCAAGACATACCATAAGGGCAAAAACGCGGTGTTCTGGCCGGATCTGGCGTCGGCCCACTACTCCAAGCGATCGTTGGAGGAGATGGAACGGCTGAATATCGATGTGGTACCCAAGTCGGCGAACCCGCCCAACGTCTCTCAGTTGCGTCCTATCGAGAATTTCTGGGCCAACCTTAAGCGTGAGATGTACTCCAACATTCTTGTCGCGAAAACTGAGGAGGAATTGATGAATAAAACGAAGAAAGAACTCAAAAACATGCCTACATGCATGTTTTCGTCCGCCATGGCGAATGTTCCGATTAATTGCCGGAGGGCCGCTCACAAGGGCTTGATTTTTTTTTTTGCAAATAAGCTTAAATAATTACCTTCCATGGAAAACTTATCATAAGCAATTATCTGTTTTAGCTTTTTTTTATCACTATCCTAAAAATGTCCATTTTTTTAATGCAAACGTTACTGATCGGTTTGGTGTCTGCAAAGTAGGTCACATTTACGCATCTCAAGTACGGTGTAGTTAGGTGGGACTACATTCAAACATCCTTCCCAACCCTGAAATAGTCGATTTCTGGAAAGAGATAGGAATAGGAAAGGGAAAGGTGTAGATCTATGCTGATGACTCATTGGATGGCTATTTCTGCTCAAGATCGTGAATAGGAAGCGAACACAATTTCTCTACCAGACGCTTCATCAACCCGGTTGCAGTTTTAATTGTTACGACGTGAGCTACTCCATCGGCTCCCGGATGTGGTTCAATAATTCTTCCCATTCGCCAACTCATTGGCGGCAGATTATCGTTACGCACTACAACCACTTTGCAAACTTCGATTTTGATCGCTGGTTTCCAGCATTTCAAACGTCCTTGCAGTTGGCACAGATACTCCCTTCGCTATCTTCTCCAGATATCTTGCAGGAATCGTTGAAGTAGCTGGTATTGATTGAGACGGATAAACGCAATTCCTTCCAGATTTGGTTCGGGCATTGACTGTATGGACGGACCAGCCAAGAAATGCCCAGGCGTCAGATTCTCAAAATCAGTGGGATCATCGGACCTGTACCAGACCTGTGTTGCCAAATCTTCTTTCAACAAAAATGTGTTTCCTATGACCTTGGTTAATTAGGCTGTGGCCAATCACACCGCTTCCTCCCACAATCCCCCGAAATGCGGTGCACTGGGTTGAATAAAATGCCACTGAATTCCATTCTCACCACACTCTTTGATCACTCCTTTGCGGTGCTCCGTCACAGTTTCACAAAGTCTTGCATCGTGTTCATTGCACCGACGAAGTTAGTTCCATTATCAGAATACAGTGCCAACCATTTCCCTCTCCTCGCTCTGTGCTGTGCTGTGCTCAAGTCAGTTACCAACTCGAAATGAACCGCTTTTGTACAAAGGTATACGAGAACTACAGCATATGCTTTGATTACCGGTCACCGGGGGGCTGGTCTTAGATAAAATGGACCGAAATAGTCCACACCAGTCTTTGAAAAGTGCCTAGACATGGTGACTCTCGGCGCTGGCAGCTCCCTCATAAACTGCTGAACTAGTACGGGTTTGGCATAAAAGCATTTTAAGCATTGATGGACAATATTTCTTGCAACGCTTCTTCCTCCTAACGGCTAGAACCACATACGAACAACTCCGAGTAGCAGCTGTGGGCCAGCATGCGACAGCTGCAGGTGATAATTCAGAAGTACCATTCGAGTAAGCTTATGCCGAGCAGGAAGATCCATCGGCTGCTTTGTTTCTTTTCGTTCTGAAGAGTGAACTAGGCGACCTCCAATTCGAATAACTCGATCCTCAGACATGCATGGGTGTAACCAGCGAAGTGGCGATCTTCTGGATACTGATTTTGCCTTTAAAAGTGCCTTATATAAAGGTCCTACGACGTGGTAGCGAAAAAAATCAGAATATACGATACTTTCACTAATGGTGGATAGCATGAGATAAGCAAATTCATGAAAAAAGTCACAACTACTTCAGATTAAACCCATCGACATGATACCAACATGGTTCGTCGATTGTTGCTTAATTTATGAAATATTTGATACATAGGCCGAATGGAGGATCTAGGCTGACATTGCATCCCGTTACCCTACGTAGAAAGTTTTGTGAATTTCAAGAACTTTGATAAAAAACTGAAAATTTCTGACGTGGTAATACTACACGAAGTAAACCTGATTTTTTAACATTAGCGTTAGCATTAGCATTAGCATTGACGTTTGTTCACCTCGTGGATGGAGCTACGATGAGGAATAATTCGTTGAAGACATTGCATGTCACCATGAAACGAAACCAGTTACTGATACGTTTCTTCACGCAATAATCTGCACGAAGACACTCCTCGATCGCTCACCTGGCCACGTCCGTGCAACCGTTGGAGATAGGGAGGATTTGGCATCTACCTTCAGAAGACACGGTAAACCCAAGTAGCTTTCAGTAGATATAAAAGGAAAGGTGTAATGAATAGTCGGAGAGAATAGTTAAACAGAATGCCCTATTTGGTGTACAGAACAAGAATTAATTAAAAAATGGTCGTTGGGAACATCTAGTCTAGAAAAGTTATATGATGCTCCATTTCTCTTCAAAGGGTTGGGACTCAAGCAATAACTTTAGTCGTAGCCACATATGGCTTAGTGTTATAGCGCCATTACTCGCTCTCTGAAAAGAGAAGAATGTCTAAGAATGCCCATCGTCATCTAGCGGTTAGGACTCTAGCATTAATTAATTTATGTCCTAGCTTTGTACTGCTCAAGGTTAAAGTGCCATTACACTCTCACTGGAGAAAGAACTTCTTGAAACGGAAATGTCTCACCTAGTACTTCCTGCGAGCTACTCCCGGAAGGCATACTCACACACATACACTTTTTTTTCCACCGGTAAAAAAAACTTTTGCTTAGCATTCTGCTGTGCGCATCGATCGCAAACTCTAGCTCGCCTGACATCCGCCTACGATGCGAATCATTTTTTCACACTTTTTATTTTCCGAAGCTAAGGGGAACAATTTAACCACAACGAGAACTCAATTAAAACAATTAAAAACACGAAAAATTGCAAGTTAATTGAAAAATATTTGCTGTCATCATCGAACAAGGCACACTTTGATCACATCCGAAGTAAACCTGATTTGTGAACATTTATCAATTTTCATCATTTTTCTCCTATTTTAGGGATTCGAATAAATCTTAAAAAGTTCTACAAGAAATTCAATGCTTTGCATAAATTTTTCATTTAGAATTATATTCGTCTTTAGGATTTTTATGACGGCGATGAATCATCATATGAAATGCAGAAATCCATTTGATCGAATTGGCAATTAAGTCTAATGAGTCATTGATGTTTAATGATCAATTTCATTGACTAACATCAGTACCGTCTAATCAGCAGCAAAAATAAGGCAAAATTCCCTTTGTTCCTTCAGGACGCCAAATAAAAATGCCTCAATACACTTCAACATTTACAGTTTGTATTATCATTCAAACAAAAAAATCTAGTGATTTATTAGATCTTGGTTCGAGTTACTCATGCTGATTTTTTTTTAACCCTACCCTTTAAGACACGCGGCTTGATAATACGACAATTTCATTATTTTTGCAGGTGGCATCCGCACGCCAATAGCAGCCATGAGTACTCTGCCTCGGCCTCATCAACAGCCAGCCCCAGTATTTATAGGAGGAGCTGGCTCAGTGATAGGGCAATCGCAAATACTAAGACGACCGTCCAGCGAACTCGAGGGAAACACCCCTCGCAGCCTCAGCAGGGGGGCAGCAAACACCCAGTTCTACTATGGATGACATCCGGTTTCTGGCCAGCAGTCAGCTCCGTACCAGCAAACACAATCCACCCTACTGCAGCCTCAGTCCATATTGAAGCATAAAGAACCAACCATCAGTGAAGCGGAAGATACCGTGGTAATGTGTCCACCTAATCGAACGTATTGTTTCTAGAATTGCAACATTATCTTGTTGCGAAAGCGAAACACTTTACTTCACTACCAATGCGACAAGGATCTTGTGTATTTGTAATTAATTTGTATCCGATCCCTGGAGCCTTGGTATTAAGTGGTGTTCAAAGCAAGAGATGCAATTGACAAATAAACTTATCAGAAGACAAAGCAAGTGGAATGGCATTTTTATTGTTAGCCCAGAACTTTCCTTATGATGAAATCTTCAAAGGAAGCTGCAATCAAAAGATCAATAAATCGTTTAAAGTGAAACTTGTTGTGCGATCCAACAGTGTTGATAGAATAAGATTTCCGAACCGAGTGCAATAAAGTTGTCCAATGAAATCTCAAATAAAAGACTAAACCGATGACCGGATATTGTCAAACAAATTTTTACAAATCGTAAAATGGATGGATGTTATAAAAAATAATATCCTTGTAAATGTGTTACGGAATTGAACGAAACCTAGGTAATGCCGAACAGGAATCGTACATGTGCACAAAAATCGGGAACGTGTTGAATTGTCGTTTTTCTACTATCATAGTTTAAATTGGTAATCAGGGTACCGTGCAGAGAAAAAAAAACAGTTTCCCTTTGTTTGTGTGAGACCAAGAAAATTAAATGTATGAAGTTTATTGATCGTAAAAGAATTTATACTTGAACTGATCGCAAGAGATCTTCACAAAAAGCAAAAATGTAATCGTAGGTACTGATCAATTTCAAATCGCGTGTACAGGAAATCGAAACACGATGATATTTTGTAAGAAGGCAAATTAAATCGAAAAGATTGAATATAGAGTAGTTATTTAGACAAATAAGTAGTAAAAATTGCGACTGGATTTGAGCGATAACGTATTGTAGAAAATGTGAGCACATTGTACAGATGAAGCGGTTTATTTATTTTTTGTTTAATATTGAATAAAAGTCATTTTATTACTAACGAATGATATGAATATTGTGGATATTTTAATAAATAAATAATTTATTAGTACAAACCTTTGTCCTTCTTTACTGATGACAATTCGATTGTTGTTCGAAATCGTGCTAAGTGAATCAAAGTGATTACTCATCGATTCACCCTTTCGAGCAGTCGCCATCGCTATTTTCGACGCTTCCACTGCTGTAGTGCTTCCCCACGAAATCTTCAATCGGACTTTCTGCTGCATGGGCAGCTTTCTGGACCTGGACATCAAGACGGAAATACGGAGTTGGCTTTGGTCGTAGGTACCAGCAAACGAGGAACGCAGGTTTAGCCAAGCGAGCCCAGGTAACACTCACTAGCTCCATTTGCCACACGAATAAATCGGCTTTTGTGCGTTTCATTGAATTCCGTGCCCATTGTGATACGCTCTGCACGCCATGCGGAACACAAAGAGAACTAAAAGTTTTTAGTGCGTCGGAACAACATTATTGGTTCCACCAAACTGATCAAACAATTTGACGAAAATTTTGTGTTCGATCGTAATTTCCCTCAATTGAAGTTTCGCGTTGAGAAGCTCGGTAGCCTGTGAGAGCAATTTAATGAAGTGCAGGCCGAAATTGAGTATGAAGATGACTTGTCCGATAATCTCGCGGACGAACGAGTTCGGTTTGAAACTCAATATTTTGAACTTGAAAGTTCTCTAGCTGGGAAACTCGCGATCGTTAACAAAAGGGTTGAAAGACCACCCACTAGTCCTGGTGCTCCACCTGCACACGTTCCCTCTGTTCGCCTCCCCGAACTAAAAATTCCTGAGTTCGGTGGAAATTATGATGAGTGGATGAATTTTCACGATCTTTTCACCACCACCATCCACACTAACTCACAACTTTCGGCAGTACAGAAATTCCAGTATTTGAAAACTGTACTGAAAGGAGATGCCTTGCGACTTGTCCAGTCTTTAGCAGTCTCAGCGGCCAACTACGTCATCGCTTGGGATTTGCTGAAGAGGCGTTTTGATAACAGGAATTTTCTAATAAAGCAACATTTTTCGGCATTACTGTCCACTACTTCATTGCGTAAGGAATCATCGTCAGCGCTATCTAATCTGGCGGACGAATTTGATAAGCACGTTTGTGTCCTGAATAAGTTGGAGGATTCCAGAGATCACTGGAATTCCTTCCTTGTTGAGCTGCTAAGCAGCAAACTTGATCCAGTTACGCAGAAGAAGTGGGAAAACCATCATGAGGATGAGGTGCGACCGACATATGATGAACTGGTTGCTTTTATACAAAAACGTTCTCGTATATTTCAATCTATCACGCTCTCCCAATCTTCGCCACATGTTACCAAGACCGAACCAAAATACGAATCCAAGCATTCTCGATCAAAAACTTCCTCGTACCACTCAGCCAACAGTGATAACTTGCCTAGTTGCAATATGTGCAAGCAATCACATTCATTGTCACAGTGCGATGAATTTAAGAAGCTTACACCACAAAAACGCATTGAATTCGCTAAAAGGCAAGGACTTTGCCTAAATTGTTTGAAATCCTCACACTTGATGAAAAACTGTACTGCTGGTTCGTTTCGTACATGCAATAAACGACACAATACATTATTGCATTTGAATGCGCAAGTAGCTCCCAGTACAGACAGCCACAACCAATCTGTAGCAGCTCAGGTTGGTCAATGCCAGCATTCCTCACAATCGGCTACGGTCGTCGAATCGCCGTCGTCGGTTTCGTGCATTGCCGATCAATGTCACGTGGTCCCTCGGGTTAAGGGAACAGCCCCGTCGTCGTCGGATGGGCTATTCAATCATTCGATTTCGTTCGTTCCATCGCCGGTTCCGCAAGACATACCGTCGAGCTCATTTCCTAGCTCCTCACAAGTGACGAACTGTCAAACCGTCACTCCTAGCCAGTCGTTCATATCGAAAGCATGCATGTCTTCTGTACTCATGCTTACTGCCTACATGAAAGTCATACACGCTGATGGCAGCTACATTCTCGCCCGCGCTCTGTTAGACTGTGCGTCCGAAGCCAATTTCATTACAGAGTCTCTTGCACACCAGCAAATATCGAAGTGTACGGCATCAGTCAATCGGTCAAAAAGGTGAAACACCAAACGAATATAACTGTGTCCTCACGATTTGGATCGTACACTTCTAGCATGGATTTCTTGATTCTGCCCACATTGACAAGAATCTTACCCACTGCCACAGTGGATATTTCAAAATGGGTCATACCTAGCCACCTCCCTCTTGCTGATCCCAAATTCAACATAGCTCACGACGTTGATCTGATCATCGGAATCAAGAACTTCTTTTCAATTCTTGAGAATGAACAGTTCACTCTTCGCAAAGGTCTGCCAGTATTACGCAAGACAGTTTTCGGTTATGTCGTCGCCGGTGAAGCAATGGAACAATCAGTCTCAACCGTGGCATGTAACGTTTCGTCAATCGACAACCTGGAGTCGATTGTTCGCAAGTTTTGGGAAGTGGAGAGTTTCGAAAAGGGCAAGGCGCTTTCTCTAGAGGAGCTATATTGCGAGAATCACTTTCGAGAGACACACCAACGAACCGCTGACGGTCGGTATGTGGTTCGTTTGCCGGTTTGTGAGGAGATGCTTGGGAGAGTCGTTCAAGATCGCTGAGCGCAGATTCCTAGCAATTGAGAAGAAGTTGTCATCCGATCCTCTGCTACAAGTGGAATTTACCTATTCTCGGCAATATAAGGACAGTCCACCCTTTTATGAAAATTTTCTCAACTTTCCAATCACAACTTTTGTTGGTGATCTGAGAGAGAAAAGTTCAGCACATTTAAACAAACATTTGGTTATTCTAAAGATTTTACTCGAAAAAAAGCAACCGACAAAAATGATCACCAAAAATTCATTTAGGTCGAATATTTTTTTAATTCTCAGGGAATAAATAAACACATATTAGCTATGATTTTCAAAGTTCAGCACAAAAACAACCTCGTTGGCTTCGTACCACTACATTACCGGTTTTGTGCAATGGCACCCAGATCCTGCCCAAACAGCGTGTCACCTTCGTGGAACAGGGGGCGCTTCTGGGGGTATTCTTCTTTATATATTTTACCATTGATGGTGCCGGTTGTTATGAATGGCTTGCTGAATTTGTCGCACCAACAGATCGCCTTCCACACCAAGTACTCATTGGCTATTTTTTCGACCTTCTTCTTCTTTCGGAACTTCTCCGGAACATCCAAATGGGACAGAGCATGAGCATGAGCAAGACTGAACCGCCCGAGATTGCTACTTCGTTGTTGCCAGATCGCTGTTATTACACAGAGAACAAGCAGATGGTGCTTGGGACTAACATACATCTTCAATGTGTAAAAACTGGTGATCTCAAACTAAGGCAATACCGGCGCCGGCCCCGCCCGAATGCAGGTCAAGTAAGGAAAGGGTAGGAATATGCTGACGTGATACTCGCTTTATTGGAAGCCGCGGAATCCACTGCACTTCCACGAGAAATCACTGGGATTTTGGGTAACAGAATTGGATAGCAGCAGGATTCGTTTTCGTTAACGATAAGCTGTCAAGTGAAATATTTGAATATTAGTACCGATTTCGAATTGATCCAATTTAAACCAACTTTAAGCATGCTATTGGGGCCACTCACAGAGTGTGACCTCACCACCGACCCATCCTATCCGGCGAACCACGAGTTCTCATACTAACTAGATCACTCGCGCAACAAACAACGGGCAACCAAAACAATAAAAAAAAAACTACGCCCGATAGCAAAGTTTCGACACAGCTGATTCAACCGATTCAACTGATGGTTGACGCAAACCTATTAAAAAAGGACATATAGATATAATGGGTAACAGTGGCCTGTCTTGCTCTACGTCCTTGAGAGCACTTAAGGCCTGTACTAAAAAAAATGCACCAGACAAAAGTGTTCGCCAAAAATGTATTTTCAGTCAGATTTTCTTGAAACTTTCAGGAAATCAACTGATACATATGGATTACGATTTGGCCTAACTATTTCCATTCCATCGCTGAAAGCCCGCACCTTTCCCTTAAGACCTCTCATTACATTTTGTGCAATGGTGGAGCTGACCTTTTTGGTCACTTTCATCCATTCTTTCTTCAACTCCTGCTCGTTCTTACACAGCTTGGACGATTTTCGAACTTTGGCCTTCATTATGGCCCAAAATCTATCCACCGGACGAATCTCTGGGGAATTTGGGGGGTTGGCGGTTTTTGGTACAAAAACAACGTTATTGTGTCTGTACCAATCCAACGTCGATCGCACGAAATGGCATGGTGCCAGGTCCCACCAAAATAATAACTCGCCTCCGTGGGACGCTTCTGGAGGCACTCGGTGCCGTAAATTTCCTTGTTGATGGTACCCGTTGTGATGTATGGTTTACTCAGTTTACCGAATTGGCATATGGCCTGCCAGAGCAAGTATTTTTTGGTGAATTTGTCCACTGTCTTCTTCTTCTTTATGTCTTCCCGAACATCAAACCGTGATTTGGCAACGTAGAACTTCAGCTCTGGTATCTGCTTTGCGTCTGACTTGATGCAGGTTTCGTCTTCCATAACCACACTCATCGGTTTCGTTAACCACTCTCAATACAGCTTCCTTGCGCGAGATTTGGCCGCCGTGTTTTGTTGGTCACGCCGGTTCGGTGCCTTGCGAACCTTGAATACACGAAGCTCAGCTCGTTTCATGCTTTGCTGAACGAACCAGGCGGAACACTTTGCCTTCAGAGCAGCGTCGCGATTCGAAAGGTTCGGATTACACTTGAAATAATGCAACACCTTACGGGCCTTCACAGGGTCAGCTGTCTTCGATTTTCTTCCACTTTCAGCCCGCCGCTCGGTCGTGTGGGACTTCTTAAACGATTTTACCACCACAGTTGTATGGGTGATTCCCAGTTGTTTTCCGATCGATCTCATGGTCGCAGTCGGAATTTTCCTTGACGGCGCCCAACATTCTCCGGCGATTTTCTTCTTGTTTCATTGACATCTCAATAACCACCCCGGAACATCCAGGTGGGACTTGCCGATGCAAAACTCCAGGCCGGAGATCATCTTAGCGTCCGCTTCAATATACATCTCGTCGTCCATTACGATGAATTTCGGCTACACCAACCACTCGCAGTACAGCTACCTGGCGTGGGATTTGGCCACCGTATTCTGTTTATCGGTTCAGTTATGCGCCTTCCTTACCTTGAAGACATAAAGTCCGGCTTGACGAACCAGACGGGAGAATTAACCTTCTTGGCCACATCCCGAATCGAGTGGTTCGGATTGCGCTTGCAGTAATTCCTCGCGTTCACGGGGTCGACTGACTTCGCTTTTCTTCCGCTGCCAGCTCGCTACTGGGTCGTCTGGGTCTCGTTGAACGATTTTACCACATGGGGCACGGTCGAATGGCCGATTCCCAACTATTTCGCGATGCACCTGTGGGACTAGCCTGGATTTTCCACGACTGCGCCCATAATTTTTTGTCGAAGCGTTTCTTGCTTAGAAGCCATCTTGATAACCATTTGACAGATTGTGACGAGATTTTGCACATGTAAACATTACACATAAGATTAGTTTTAGATTAGATTGAACATAATCTCATCAAATTTTACCAATGCAATAAAAAGTTATACGCCAAAGAAAGTGTTGCATTTTTTTTCTCGGGATTTTCAATGACACATCCTTACTTAACTACTATAAATTACTCAAATTCATTTGAGAAGCTGAAGCAAAATCCAAGCTCAAAGATAAATTAACTATCGGCTCCGTATAGCTTATTGAGTCAAAAAATAATGGAACTAAATTAAAAAGTGATCAAATATAGTGATCCAGTGGCAATCAATCATAAAAATAATATAAATATACTGGTAAAAAAAAGTACCAGCAAACAATAGAACTAATATATTCGAAGTCTATTTATGAAAATGTGCGAACGATCATTGGTTTTTCGAACATTACTCGAGAAAAAAAAAGAAATTCCACCACTTATTAGGGAAAAAAGTGAAATTCCACCACTAATTGGGGATTTTTTTTTTTAAAGTGCAAATAGATTGTTCATGATTCCCAACATCATTTTTTCCGGCTTTTCTTCGCGATTTTCCTCCACATTTTTTTTTATTTTTGTTCCATTTTCAAAAAAAAGCACATTCAGTTCTTACTTTGTACTTATTCTAATTTGGAAAAAAGTGTTGGACTCATTGTTTGGACAACGTCATTTATATGTATAGCTACCCTACTTATTGTATCTCTCGGCTAGGGAATAACATCATCAGACAATACAATTGATCACTATTTCTCATACATCCGCCATGGCAGGACGGTCAATAAACGAGTGTTTCATTTCACTTATCCAAATACCGAATACACAACGTAAGGGTCATTCCCACGCGCGATCATATGGTGCCGTGACCTACCACTTTGAATCCGATGGGACAACTACAAGAGTGTGGTTTCTTTACCAACATTTTTTTTCCTAAATCTGCAAATACAACGAGTGATCTAGAAGCAGCAGTGGATGACAACATCAACTCAATGGATTCCTGCTTTCCTTCCCGCTACGATGGTGTGGCCCTAAGGTAGCCATCTAGCAGAGTGTGTTCGTTCCTGGCTCACCGCGAACCACGAGAGTTCTGGTCAGGAAACATAGTCGCGTAACAAGGGCGAGTGCATATGCCGGAATCATTCGAGTAAAGTGTTTTGTTTCATTGTTGTCGTTAAGTTACCAGAAATTAAAAGTTATTCGTACCTACGTTAAGCAATAGTTAATAAAAAACCATTGGTTTTTGGGGGGGTGTATGTTTGGACAACGTCATTTATATGTATAGCTACCCTACTTATTGTATCTCTCGGCTAGGGAATAACATCATCAGACAATACAATAGATCAGTATTTCTCATACCTCCGCCATGGCAGGACGGTCAATAAACGAGTGTTTCATTTCACTTATCCAAATACCGAATACACAACGTAAGGGTCATTCCCGCGCGATCACTCATTTAAAACAAATTGTACAGAAACTAGATTTAACTTTCATTCTTGAAAAATTTCAACTCAAATTTTACAGCAAGACCTACATCCTCAATGCACCTTTTTTTCATCATAAAATCATAAATCCTTCATCTCATGGGTGAAGTTCCATGAAAAAATTCCAAACAAGCTTCTTAAATTGTACTAGTAAATAAGAAA
Source organism: Aedes japonicus (assembly GCA_034211315.2). Classification (NCBI taxonomy): domain Eukaryota; kingdom Metazoa; phylum Arthropoda; class Insecta; order Diptera; family Culicidae; genus Aedes; species Aedes japonicus. The sequence goes on from JASCZW010003122.1 coordinate 30,426, forward strand.
ACGATAGTTTTTGAAGTTTATCCATAAGAATGTACGACTGACCATTAGTTTTTTGGATATAACTCGGAAGTAATAGAAAAGTTGATCCTGAAATCCTCTCCACTTAGTTAAAATGATTTAACAACACAAAAATTTTCCATATTCAAACTTTCAAAGCTTTTCCGACCTTTTTTTTAATTTTCCTTGTTTTGATAACTCGGTATCAAATTCTTGAAAAAGTGTCTTTGAGATATGGAATAACATGGAAATAAATCAACGATGCTTCGTTCTTGAATTATTTATTGCTTGAAATACAGCAAAACATCGAAAAATGTAAAATTTCTTCTGGACTTTTCCGGGAAAACTGGCAACCCTGTTTTTTTATCTTTATTCAGAAATATTCTTCTTTTTTCTGTATTAAGGTGGCTTTCAGCCTTAGGCTGCTTCAAGACCAGAGCGAGGCATCTCCACCCTGCGTATTGCACTCATCAACACATGAGTCGTGACCAACGTTTTTATTTCCCTTGCGAAGGAAAACGTGACCAGAGTAAGGTAGCAGTCACGGCTACAGCACCAGCGCTGGCAAAATTCAAGAATCCAAAAATTTTACCCGGAAATAAAATTTAAAAAAAAATTATGCCCCATTGGTCAACCCTGTAGACTTATGAATATTGCACGATACATACTCCGTCTTTGACAAACACCGTGTCCAATATATTCTCATACACTTTTTCCTTGCATTAGTGTCGTGCAACTACTCAACATGCTTCACGTATGTGTTGGTGTAGTTTTGCAATATGTTTATACAAACGCTTTTAGGTTACGTCCGATTGTTTTCATTCGGTGTATATATTTTACCAGCGATGAAGGAGTTTCGTGCTGTGGTGATAAAAATGTTTTTGAAAGGCGAGCGCCCGGGCGCTATTTTCAGAAATTTGAAAAACCTCGGAGCGAGATTTTGTGTACCGAACCATCCGAAGGTACCGTGACACCTGCTCGTTGGATGAACGGAAGAGATCCTGTCACACAGAAATAAAAGCGTTCCCGAAAATGAAAATGGACCTTGAACCAGTTCACGTTTTCAGGATTTTTCCCTTTAAACGGTTTTTAGCTCATGACTACGTGATTCAGTTCACGGAGTTTTTCTGCTTGTTCTCGAATAAATGACTGCAGTTCACGGATATGCGGAAGTATTTTTTCCGTGCATACTCGTACGGTGCGGACTGCACGAGTTATTAAAGTGGTCAGGGAACGGATTAGACGAACATCACAGCGCTCTGTACATAAAATAGCCGCAGATCTGAATGTTTCGAGATTGTCAATGCACAATATATTGCAAAATGACCTCAGATTGCAAGCATTCAAGAAACGTAAGGTTCACGGAGTTTCGGAACATTCTAAGCTCCAAAGAGCAAGTCTGCTTTTGTCGCGACACGGTGGTGAAGAATTTATCTTTTCCGACGAAAAGTTATTCGTCTTGCAACAATCCCACAATGTTCAGAAGGACAGATTGTTGGCTCGCTCTTCGAGAACTGTTCCAGAGAGTGATAGAAATATTCCACGGTTCCAAAGTGCTGCGTCAGTGATGGTTTGGGGAGGGATTTGCAAGCGAGGCAAATTACCACTGGTTTTCATCGAAAAAGGCATTGAAGTGAATGCCGTATATTATAAAACGGAAGTTTTGGAGAAAGTTGTCAAGCCATATGTACAAGAGGTGTTTGGAGATGATCACTATGTGTTTCAGCAGGACGGAGCGCCATCGCATACTGCAAATCTCGTTCAGAGCTGGTGCCGAGAAAATTTGACCGACTTTTTAGACAAGAATCAATGGCCTCCCAGTTCACCAGATCTGAATCCCTTGGATTATTTCGTATGGTCATACATGCTGGCAAAGGAAAATGACCACAAGGAGTCTAATATGAACCAAATCAAAACCGTAATCAAACAAATTTGGGACGAAATGCCGATGAAAGTCGTGCGTGCCGCCTAGGACGGTTTCGAAAACCGTCTGGAGCTGGTCAAGAAGGTTAAAGGCGGTGTTATTCCAAAACATATGCTGTAGTTGATCAGTATTATATCGCAAGATAATGGGTAAAGTTACCAATAGAATCTGGATGATTGATTTGAAATAAATATTTTATTTTGTATGAGACTATATTGGACACGGTGTACATCGAGCAGCATGAACAAAGATTTCGTGGATCCTAGATAGTTTGAGCTGTTTAGTGGAATACCTGTAACTAGAAATTAGAAAAAATTTAAGTATTTTCCATTTAATTCCAACTAACTTTAGCCTTAATTATTAGCAGTCGAGTTATTAGTACGAGACACTGAGGATGTCTGCACATTGTAGACGAAATACGCGTATCTGTCAAGATAAGCAAAGGTAGTTGGAATCAAATGGAATATACTAATTTTTCTTCTAATGTTTAGAGATTTCATGTAAAATTATGTTTTGCGAAACCAAAAGATTTCCAAGTGGACGAAAATATGTGTGATTAAATTTGTTTTCTCGTCTTTTCCAACTCCTTAACTCTAAAATTTGCATTAGTGTTCTGTAGGGAGCATTGTAGTATAAAAGTCTTTGAGTAACATTATAAGTTCATGATGTATATTGGCACAGAACTGCAGATTTTCAGCATTACGGTTTGCAATCTACTTTCAATTGAAAAGAAAATCATTGCGTTGTAGACTAAATATTTCTTTTTTTTTAAGAGACTAACAATTTCAATTTATTGATTCTGAAATTATCAAAATAGACATAGATTTACTCCGTTCAATGTAAATGCAACATTCGACATAATCAAAACTCGCTGATATATGATATGGTATGGGGTTCAGTTTTTCGAGGTTGTTTCAACAATAAAAATATGGCAACGGAATCTGATCTTATTCTTTCTCTCATTATTTTACTTCCTCTAAACTTTAACACAATTTTCACTAGCACTCCATATCCGTGCGTAGCATAATCTTAAATGCACGAACGAAGCAATAAGGTCATGCCTGTTGCCTATCTGTCAGGCCAATTCCCCTGATGAATGAAGCGTTTGTGCTAATAGAGTGGTACCCGAATAAACAGAAAATGAGATGAGCTGATGGGTACACATCGGTTGAATAGAATGGTGAACAAAACAATTGATTCGTATTATTCTAACCGATAAATCAGGCAATAATATACAGTTTTTCTCCTTCAAAATCGGTGAAATCAAAAAATTCCAAAATCAGTAAACAGATACACCGAAATTTATCATTTTTTGGCACTAACAGATAAAAGGTTATCTTTCTAAAGAGCGTTTTCATTATCATCATTAACCAAAAGCAGGTGTTCGTCCAAAATCAAACTTCTTTGAATGAAAAAGTTATTATTGCGTTCGTGCGTAGGGGAACGTCCATTAATTATATCACGCAAAAAATTACTTTCTATAACTGACTCATAAAAGATTGCAAACAATTTTGCTCTTTACACATCCATTGGCTTGGAAATCAGCGAGGAGAAATTTTACGCGCGTGTTAAAATCCATTATTTTTTTCTGTGGTATTCGATGAGCACATTTCCGTGAACCGATCTTGAAGCTAAGTCTTACTCAAAAACAATCTACAATTATGTTTGAACTAAATTTAAAAACACGCTGCAGAAGCTCTTCATAAATACAGACTCAAGCAAAGCTTTTGATCACTTTTAATTCTAAACAAATAGTTAGATTCTAAAGGAAGAAACCAAATCCCATTCACATCACCTCTGGAGTCTCGCAACCACAAAATTCCTTATTTATGCTGTTGACATGCAACTTTTCTATTAATTCCTTGATAATCGAGAGAGATTTTCAGCCCTGAGCTGGTTCATCTCCGTTCGTAGTCACTCGAATACTATTTGGGTTTTTTCGTAACTTGTCTGGGGTGAGATTTGAGCTCGTGACTTTGGCGTGAGAGATATGGGTGTGTGCCAACTTGATATGCAACTATTTTTTAGAAATACACAAAATAGAAGATATCATGATATTTCAGAAACCAAGAGCGTAGTGAAGAAATTGCTTTCCCTATTACAGCATACGCCATTTTAAAAGTAAATTCGGATCTTCCTAGTAATTTTTAATGAATTTAAAGAAACGGATGCATGCAGTGATAATCTTGTCATGTCAGCGGAATCACTGGACGGTCATGTCACGGAAACGGCGGCCCTGGAAGTGCTTGGGTACACGAAAGAATTTTACGTTGCCTACTAGAATGAATGTGTCGAAATCTAGCGCAACTCTAAGCTCAGTTTACCCATAATTGCAAAAAGTACACATAATAATTTATAAGTAAACTTGATTTTACCCATATTTGAGTAAATTTGTATGGGAAAAAATGATAAAATATAGGTAAGTAGTTGCGTACCCTTAAATGGGTTCGTGCACTTTTCGCGATTATGGGTATTCTTCACCCATACTTGGGTACACTGATCTTAGCGTGTGAAAACCGAATTGTTAGATTCACCCTATTGAAAAGAGTTCCTAGAATTATTTGACCTACTGCGATGTTCCCTAGTTCCCTTCGCACACTTGATACTGAAGATGTCTGTAAATCGCAACCGAAATAGCGAAAAGGCTAAACTAGTTTGCTAGGGATAGTTTGGAAAAGTTTCCCAGTTTTTTTATTTATTTTAAAGTGATCAAGTGATGTACTAATTTAAAATGTTCCTAGTTTTCCGACGTTTTATGACTTGATCAAACACAGATTTTGATTTAATGCATCCTATTATGTTAGGATCTGCTAGAAAACATAAATTAAAGTGGAAATGGACGAATAATTCATGGGACTGTATGTCCAACGTACAGCGTTGTACTACTTTAGTCTAGTACCTTTTTATTAGTAACTAAAGTATTTGACAGCTCATACAACACTGTACCATAGACTAACTGTAAGACCAGTAGGTGCCATACAAAAACAATTTTTTTCTTGGCTCAGCCAGTACTAGCACATCGGTCCCCAGCTCGGTCCCAAGCTTAATAATGCGCCCCCAATAAAGCTTTGTGCACAAATTACGTAACACATGAAGGGCGGAGGGGGGTAGAGCAACCGTACTCATTGTGACACATGGGGTAGGGGGGTTTTTTAAATCGTTACGTAACAAAATAACAAATTTGAAAAGAAATCAAAAGTGAATAACTATTTCACTAACTAAATTTCAATACGTCAAATGAAAGCTTTAAATCCATATTTTGAAGGATAAATATCGACCAAAACTTTGTTTTTGTATTCCAAATCACGTTTGCCATGAATGGAACATTGCACCAATTATCGCCATACTTTTAAATTCTGGTTCCTTCGATGGCCAATCGCTTATGTTTCTTATGGGAGTGGCCATAACAGAAACACATTTATGAATCCTAGAGGGTTTGAGCTGTTTAGTGGAATACCTGTAACTAGAAATTAGTAGAAAAATTAGTATTTTCCATTTAATTCCAACTACCTTTGCTTATTTAAGCTGAGTTATTAGTACGAGACACTGAAGAAGTAGACGAAATACGCGTATCTGTCAAGATAAGCAAAGGTAGTTGGAATTTCATGGAAAATACTAATTTTTCTTCTAATATCTAGTAACACATTATGGCCAAGTGGTGCAAGAAATCTGAAAATTTAAGAAAAATGGATTAAGTCTATATTTTGATTTCTGACAAAACGCTAAAATTTCGATGAATGGAGACGTACTATTTAAATGTGATCTACTCAACGAAAGGTATCTCATGACGATTTGTATCACCAATTGGTGAGAAATATATTGTTTGTGTAACCACTCCAAAAAACACAATCCTCCACAATTCAAACAAACTCGCCACCACATGAAAATTAAAATTAATTCCTGGCATCACTTACACGAATCGTTTTTTTACCTTCTCACTGTTCTGTTTGTTCCCTCTTGCTTGCACTCATGTGATAATGCATAAGTATGCGTGAATTAATCGTCAAAACGGCCCATGGTTGCCAATAAGCATAAGTTTTTGATTGAAATATTGACAGATGAGTTGAAACACAAAAACGCCTTCCGACACACTGAAACACAAACACAACGTGGCAGAGTAACTAACCCCCTGAAGTAATATGAATAAAACTTTGAACTTCTTTTGTGATACTTTAAATAATTTAAAGACATTTAAGTAACCTTGTTAAACTATTACTTGTAACAGATTTAAGAACATTCAGTAACCTGAATAAATGCAGTACAGCAATGTTTTTGGTAATATTTAATATAGCTTTAAGTTACTTAAATGAAATTAATTGACTAATTTTTGCAGTTTTTCCTAATTTTGGGTTACCCACACGAGAATGAAACATAAAAAGAACAACAATAACAGTTTTTGTGAGGATTTTATCACAATTGAAAAATGGGGGGGGGGGGGTCCGCGACCGTTACGTAATTAAAGGGGGGGAGTCTGGTCAAGTGTTACTTATTGTTACATAGGGGGGGGGGGGAGTCCAAAATCCCGTTTTTTGCGTGACGTAATTTGTGCACAAAGCCTAATGAACTCACACGAACACACTCTCAAATATTCTGTCAAAATAACACATCAAATCAAAACAAAGGCGCAAATATGTATAGCAAGGTGTAATTCGGACCAAGGGGTTTTCCAACAGTGAACCAATTTTAAATCGCTAGTTGTACATTGATTTTTGGTACAGCGTTGTGCCGTCATGCCTGGGACAGACATACAACGTACAGCGTTGGACGAACTGTCAAATACATTAATGCAGTACTAAAAAGCACGTACTAAACTAAAGGAGCACAACGCTGTACGTTGTATGTCTGTACCAGGTATCACAGGCATTTGGCAGAAATAAGAAATGTAAAGCGAAGATGGAAATCATTGAAGGTACTAGGTTTCTAATGTTTCATAGAATCTTAAAGATATAGAAGTCATTAGTAATGGAAACAAATGTATAATCTTCTTACGATATTGACAGGCAAACTACAGAACTGTTACATAAATTAGCTCTTGAAGAGCAGAATGGTTCCTAGCTAATTTATATTCGTCCATATAAAGCAATATCATCAAAAGCGTTTGTATGTGTTTAGGAACTCAATAAAGTTTTGGATGAGCGAATTATAGTCTTTAAGCGCAGCTATATTCTTATGGGCTATTCATAAACCACGAAGACTTTTCTGTGGGGAGGGAGGGAGAGGGTTACCAAAGTCTACGCTCCATATAAAATTTCAAAAAAATGTATAGAGAAAATGCTACGAGGGGGGAGGGGGGGTCGGAGATTTTAAAAAATGAGTTTACGTGGTTTATGAACAGGCTTTTATCAACCATTTGTGCAAACGTTTAACAAGGTAAGGTCTGATTTCCCATGTTTACTCTTTCTCACTAACTACTCGTCACCCGGACACATTTGTGCCCATAAATAATAAAACAATAATATGGTTCGGACATCGTGAAGCTGAAACAAAAATCATTCTTTCCTTCTAAGATCATCCAATTGCACATTTCTTTTTCGGTCTACTAAAACAAAGACAATGATAAAATAAGCAATCTTTACTTAACGTGTAACGAAAAACAAAGAGTCAATTTTGGATAGCCGTGTGACTTTGATGTACTTTTTCTTTCAGGCATTTAGGTCCGCTCAGAACAAATTCTTCAGTTGGTATACGAGGTTCGTCAGCTCTTGTTCAGTCAAAGCACGTCCCTGTGCTTGTACGCGAGCATTCATCTCATTCAGGGTAGCCTGAATGAAATCGTGCATCGAGTTGGAAACGATGTTGGTGATGGTGTTGTTGAAAATGGTTGTGATGATACCGACGAAAATATTGGTCAACCAGTCAACTAGAATGTTGCCACGGAATCGGATGTTTAGGTTGCTGTCATGGAGAAAATGGAAGAACATAGTCAAAGAAAAGATGAAAAATTTTCACTCAAGAGTAAAATCAAATCCGACGAGATAAACTACAAATCCCTAAATGCACCGGATGCTGGAATCCCAGACAGGAAATGAGTGTGTCCGTGTATACTGCGAAGGGAAACGAATCATATCCTTGCTTTCAACACTTCACACTGATGTTTCTAATAAAATGATATGAGATATCGTTCATACAGGCAGTCCTTATTGAGTTGAAAGTGAAAATTATCAGGCAAACGAGCAAAGAAAACTTTTATCATAACGCTCTTTTCGTCTATTTCAGCATCCCAAGCGGTTTTCCTACTATGGCCAACTAAACATTTGGCGTAGCTCACGAATCCTGAGGACTCGGTGTGTGGAGGTATCTAGCTTCTCTAGCTAGACATGCAATACATACATATGTAGGTAAACTGTAGCTGTAGGTTGTCGTTTCTGGGATAAAAAGTCGACGACGACTTTGTACGGTACACCACCGCCATGCATTCACTGACAACTGGCTGCTGATGGGTGTTTTTATGAAACAGACTCAAGTCGTAAAAAAGTTGTTATCGTTTTCGGAGGTCGTTGGAACTATATCACGAAAATGTATTTAACACGTCTACCGGACGTGAAACCCTGGGGTTTTCCGGGAGCAAAATAAGTTCATGGCGTGGATAGGGTTGCAATCATAGTAAAAGAGGCATTTGCCAGCTTATGGAAGAGGTTAAAATAATCGATGCAACATTTGCTGCACAGATTACCATCAACTTCCCATTTGCTTTTTTTTGGGAAATTCAATTTCCTCAAACTGAAAAGAAGAAAAAAATTATGATTGTCAAATTGCTTCACAGGAACATTAGGTGGAGTTTCATTTGATTCGTAATGTTTTTGTCAAATCTGTAACCATGGCTATGCAAACTAATTATGCACCCCATAGTGTTAAGATGGAGGTTCTCACGTAGCACCCACGGCAAACACACTCCTCACTTTCTGCCAGTAAGTTAAGAACCCAACAAATTGCTTTTAAACGCAGCATGGTTGGCAACTTTTATTGAGGTTCAAAAAGAAAAACAAGTAATATTGTCTGATTTCAGAGTTCGAGTGGTAATAAAAACTGCTTGACTGAGTGATCCATTGGATTTTTTTTGTGAATGAGCAACAAAAGAAAAAACCAATACAGAGAACTGATCAAAACAGATGGGACCACATTTTATATTGATCTAGTTATAACTTTTTGAAGCAAATAAATCTCAAAATGCTTCTTAAATGTTCCCTTCGAAACTCTTTCCAGAGAGGGCTACTAGGAATGCCCTTCATGAAATGTATGAAGAAAATATACTAGTTTTGAGAAGATTTTCACGAACGAGGTTTCCCTTGTTTTAAGGCCTTTTATAATACAAAATATCATTGGACAATTGTGTGTAAGATCTTGTAAACATTCATGTGGTTAGTAAGTGGCCGGACAAGGCTTACCACTAATGCTAGGTCCTGCAGTCCTTAGCCTTCTGCCCAGTACCAGTGTCCATATTAAAACTCAGGTAATCAACTTCGGTGGGACTTTGATCGTCTGATGTCAGCGAGCTACCCACCTCGATGGGTGCAGAGTATTTAAATTTCTCAATGTCATGTGCGGCTTAAATCTGCGTTTTTTCTTCATATTGGCAGCGGCTCATTATCGTCCTTGTGGCAGGGAGTGATTCAAAACAGTGCACGATTCTCCTCTGGTGAGACAGGGAGTAATGCCCGAAATTAAATTATTACCAAAGTTGTTATTTTGCAAAATTATTTTTGTTGCAAAATACTGCACCTTCGATCACTTTTAAATTCGCATATATATCAACTTGACACACTCCCACCAGTGCTATTTCTATCGGAAAGAGTTCAGATGTCTTGAATGGAATGTCAAGTAAAGTAACAACTGGAGACGGCTTTTTTTAACACGTGGAAAGCTCGGCCGTATTCCAATTGCTATGATGTTTTATTTCGTCAGGAAATCAAAACCAGATCTCCCTGCCTGTCGAGCATATGTGCGGCAAAATTCAAATCTTTTATTCAATGGAGTGGAAATGTATTAACATTGATTTTATTACCACAAATGTAATCGAATGTCAATTTGATTTTCCATTCAATTTACGAATAAAAGATACAACATGACAGGGCTAATTCCAGTGGGATTTTTCATGAAGACTGATTTGGAAACATTTTAGGAATCAACTATAAAAGAAGCTGATTTTTTTAGATGCTTGTCCCAGTATTGGATAGGAACTATTAAATTGTTCTCAATAATCAGTCTAATAATTTAATCTCTAACAAAGATCTATATTGACCAATTAGAAACCATGCTTTTTTTCTGCATGCATGCCATATAGAACACAAAATTTTCCTCCGCAGTTTTTTTTTTCAGCAATCGGGTTTGCAAAAGATGTTTGAAATAGAATAGTAATTGAAGACCAACTTAGGGAAACAATGGAAATGTCTTGCTAACATTTGTGTTTTTGTTTTACTCGAGCCTAATTTATGTGCCATTCTATTGATACTAAATAGCAACAGAAAATTATGTGCAATTTTGCAATTAAGTAACATTTCTGTAAAACCCTTTGATAAAAAACCAACATGGTAGATTAGATACAAGGTCATAACCGCAGCTTTCAAAATGTTTGGTGGTAATTATAATCACGGTTTCAACCGGCACAACCGGTGCATTTTAGTTCACAGTTATGGTAGGAGGTTAAAATTGAGTTCAAAGTATATAGTATAAGCAATCTTATATTATGGTCATAATGATTCATTGCAAATTATTTGAGTAAGTTTAAAAACACCATAAAAACCATATCGATGCTACTTCTTTATAAAATGTCATTTGGCGCTGAACATTTAAAACAATTATCTTGTCTTATGAATTAAGTGTTGATGTTGATGTCAGTTCGTTTCTTACTAAGATATTTGTAAAATGGGCAAAGCCCGCTTTTCAATCGAAATTTGAAAAATGTATAGTAAAAATTCATAAACAAACTCATCATACTCAAAAAAAATGCTTTCAAACTCAATCTTTTTTAACATCTGTCAGATTGACACTGAATTAACATTGACATAGAATTAACTAGTGATGCCAATGCATTTCTGCAATTGTTTTCACTTATTCATAATTTGATTACTACCTAGTTGTTATTGTGATGCTATGCATCATAAGATAAGACAGAATCATGTTATGCAGCGCAACTTTAGCACTTTTTAAGGAATGTATCGAAAATAAGTTTACTTTCCTTCAAATCATATAAAATAATGAAATATATACTTTCCTTCAAATCATATAAAAAAATGATATTTTATTCAAACAAATGGATGATTGTTTTTTGTACAGGATTGAACTTGATTATTATGAAGACCGGATGAAATTGATATCATGCTTGTACGAATTTGCGAATTTTTAATTTTTAATGGTTCAAATTCGAGTTCAATTCACTCATAAAATGTGCGCAGGTAATTATTAAACGTATTTCATTGTGGTAGCTAAAACCGTAATTTATTGCCAAAACTTACCATAATTTAATCGACCCTCAATAAAATTCAATGGGCCAAAGCAGAGAGCAATTTGACGGATTGATGTCTGTCTGTCTGTCTGTTTTTTTTACAAGGTTTGAAAGGCCATCAAAAATCTGTGTGACAGACACCTAAGATACCACACAATGTTCAGGTGAACAGGGTTGGGCTCCTGCCCGACCTGCTGAAAATGTGCCTCCCGGAAAATCCTGATCCCTTATCCTCCTTGCCTTGATCCCCCCGGGACCACAAAATGCTGCGACTACTTCGGGGGGTGGAAGGGGGGGTCTGTGCTAAAATTTCGACCCCTAGCTAAGGCTAGTTCGCCGACTGGCTGGATGATCCACTGCTCCGCTGCTACGTTGTATCCATCTCTCGAATCCTCCTGCTTCCCCCCGGCGTCGAGGGTGGTCCACCAGTTCCGGTGAAGGAAACTTCCGCACTGATGGTGCCCCGACTACCGGCGGTTATCGCAGGGGACGCTAACGCGCATTGCGCCGACTTTGTCTTCGGGTTGTAGAGGTGGTCCGACAGTTTCGGTGGTGGATGACGTCCGCACTGGCGGTGCCCTACATACCCGAAGCTCTTTCTTCTTCTTTCTTCTTTCTTCAGCAGGCTGGCTGTTCGAGTGCCGAGGTCGGCCCGACGATTCCGGTTGGCAGAAGACTTCCGGTTCATCGGCGCCACGACGACCCGAAGCCGAACACTGCTCACTGCGCTGGATACTCCTCAGAACCGGCGCTTGTTTGCTGGTCCCGTCTCCATTTACGCTGTAGCTCCGACAGTATTTGCGCCACAACTCTGCTTACCGCGTTCCACGTGTCTTCCTCGTTGCACATTCGCTCTGCGATATTATCCGGCCTTGGGGCAGGCATTCCCCTTCGCAATTCCGTAAACCTCGGACAGTCGAACACCACGTGCTCTGGAGTCTCCTCTACGTTGGCACACGCCGGGCAGAAAGGTGACGACGCACGACCATACCGGTGCAGGTATTGGCGAAAACATCCGTGCCCGGACAGGAACTGTGTGAGGTAAAAGTTCACCTCTCCATGCTCCCTGTTCACCCACGTCGACACATTGGGGATGAGCCGCTGGGACCACCTTCCATTCTCCGCGTTGTCCCACTCCTGCTGCCATTTGACCATGGATTCTAGCCTCACCGTCTTCCTCACATGGTTCCTCTCCGTTAATAGCATTCGATATCCTCTGCTAGGGTTACGCAGATTGGAATCATCCCAGCGATAACGCAAACTGCCTCCAACGAGATGGTTCTGTACGCACTCGCGACTCTAATTGCCATCAGACGAAACACGCTGTTCAACTTCCTGCGGTTACGTTTCGTTTTGAGCACGGCTCCCCATGCTGGAACGCCGTACCGCAGCATCGAGGATGATACGGCCGCCAGAAGTCGCCTACTGCTGCCTTTTGGATCACCGATGTTCGGCATGATCCTTGCAAGCGCACTGACCATTTTAGCCGCCTTTTCGCAGGAATAGTCTACATGGGTGTTGAAATTCAACCGGTCATCGATCATCACTTCTAGATGTCTTAAAGCCCACACGGACGGTATGACGTGCCCTCCTACGGTAATCTGCATCGACTGGATCTTTCGTCAGTTGCTGACCAGCATCACTTCCGTTTTGTGGTGAGCAAGCTGCAACTTGACTGCATTCATCCAGTTTTCAACTGCGTCGGTCGACTCCGCCACCAGCATTTCCACTTCTTCCAGCGACTCTCCGGTTATCGTGAGGACGACATCATCCACGAACCCGTAGATCTTCACGCCCTTGGGCAGCTTCAGTTTCAGGACTCCGTTGTACATTATGTTCCACAGCGTTGGGCCGAGTGTGGTGCCTTGAGGAACGCCCACCGTAACCCTAATCGACTTCTGCCCGAGTTCGTTTCGTAGACCAGAATCCGACTTTGGAAGTAACTCTTAAGGATTCTACACAAGAAGTGGGGGACCCGCATACCATGCAGCGCTGTGGCGATGGCCTCCCAGCTGGCACTGTTAAAAGCATTTTTGACGTCGATCGTTACTACCGCGCAGAACCGATTGCCGCACCTCTTCTTCTTGGACGCTCTCTCTGCAACTTCAATAACCGTCCAGATTGCATCCACCGTTGATCTCCCTTTTCGGAATCCAAACTGCTTTTCAGATAAGGGAAGGTCCATTAATTATGTCACGCAGTAACGGGGGAGGGGGGGTTTTGGGAAAACGTGACGATCCATACAAAAAAATTTAAAGGTCCATACAAAAAGTGTGACAGGGGGGGGGGGGGTTATAAAAAGCCATTTTTTGCGTGACGTAATTAATGGACGTTCCCTAAGCCGGTCTCGCCTTCCGTGAACTGCGTTAGTCGATTAAGTATAATCCTTTCCAGAAGCTTCCCCAGTGTATCCAACAGGCATATGGGCCTATACGATGCTTCCCCGGTGGTTTCTCTGGTTTCGGCAGCAGCACCAATTTCTGGATCTTCCACTTATCCGGAAAGTAACCATCTCCTAGGCATTTCTGCAGCACCATCCTGAACAAATCTGGAAACGCCAGTATCGCAGTTTTTAGAGCCACGTTTGGAATGCCATCCGGACCCGGAGCTTTCTTCAGCTTCAGACCTTTCACCACTAATGACAGCTCGTCGTTGGAGACTTGCATACCTGCAATGGTTACTCGGTCTTCATCTTCATATGGTGTAGGCGGCCACGTCGTCGAATCATGCTGCGGGAAAAGACCCTCCACGATGATCTTCAGCTTATCCGGGCACATTTCCGCTGGCGTCACTGGACCCCTGATCTTCGCTGTTACGACCCGATAAGTGGTGCCCCAAGAGTCATCGTCAGCTTCCCGGCACAACTCCTTGAAGCAGTTGGATTGGCTGATTTTAATCTCCCGTTTGAAGTCTGTCTGTCTGTCTGTCTGTCTGTCTGTCTGTCTGTCTGTCTGTCTGTCTGTCTGTCTGTCTGTCTGTCTGTCTGTCTGTCTGTCTGTCTGTCTGTCTGTCTGTCTGTCTGTCTGTCTGTCTGTCTGTCTGTCTGTCTGTCTGTCTGTCTGTCTGTCTGTCTGTCTGTCTGTCGGAGATGGTTTTTTATGATAGTTAGAGACCCCACACGCCTAATGAAAGGACTTCTACATTACCCGATAAATAATCAAGCAAATGAAACCAAATTTATAATGTAGGTATAAATAAAAAATAAATTGCTGCATAACTCAAGAACTAATCAAGCAAATGGAACCAAATATGGCTTGTGAAGGTTTTGAATAGCAATAAATGTTTCTATGGTGGTTTGAGACCCCTCCGCTCTCTGCAATAGGAGGGCTTCCATGCAAATGAAAAACAAATATCTGCGTGGCTCGAGAAATAATCAAGCTAATGGAACTAAATTTAGCATGTGGGATTTTTTGAAGGCAAGGAATGTTTCAATGGTTTGAGACCCCTCCCTATTCTTAAAAGGGGGAAAATGGAACCAAATTTGGAATGTTGAGGTTTTTGATAACAATAAATGTGTCTAAGGTGACTTGAGACCCCTCTTTTTTCTGAAAGGGATGGCTCTCATACAAATGAAACATAAATTTCTGCATAACTCAAAAACTTATCAAGCAAATTGAACCAAATTTGGCAGGTGTAGTTTATTGAAGGCGATACATGTTTCTATGGTGATTTCAGACCCCTCCCTTTTCTGATAGGGGTGGCTCTTATATAAATGAAACACAAGTTTTTGTATGACTCGAGAACTAATCAAGCAAATGGAACTAAATTTGGCATGTGGAAGTTTTTGGATGCAAGAAATGTGTCTATGGTAGTTCAAGACCCCTTACCATCTTTGGGGAGGAATGGTGGAGTCTTAAAATTATTTAAAAAAAATTCTGCATAACTCGAAAACTATTCAAGCAAATGAAACCACCTTTGGCGTGTGGGGGTTTTTGAAGACATGGTTTCTATGTATGTAAAAATGAAATGTATATGAATGAGAAAATTTGTAAGCATGGGTTTTCCGTGAACTTGCTAGTACTATTTAATTTTCATACATTAAATTACAAGGTAGCAGCGCTCACACCAGCTTCAGCTAGCTAAATTAACCTAGCAAAAAAATTTCCTAGAAAAATTTAAAAAAAATCTATTCCAGTTAAATTCTTAGCAAGTTTTATGGCCAAAATCAATTAATCTAAGGTTAAATGAGAGAAAATAACATTCAAGCTGACAGGATACGCCATAGTTAGAAATTTTTTTTTTTTTTTTTAAATGGTTCAAAGAAAAACCATGGTAGCAACTTTCGATCCGAGGGTTGAATTAAAAACACAATCAAAATTGCAAACACAAACAAAATGAAACAAACAATACATAAAAATAAAACTCATTAATCATCATTAGCAACGTAACATATTCTTACAAAACTCATTCCGAAAAACAACCATGAACGCACCAGTTCTATTAAACTATCAATCATTTAGTTGCAAGCGTAGCAACGCTCGCACCGAGTTAGGCTAGTATTACATAAATGGCGAGCTCATAATTTTTGATGGTCAAAAAACCATTCTGTAGTCATTCCGAACATCAATTCAAATACCGAACGAAAATGGATCCAGAGTCGAGTCAGTATGATGGTATTAGTGCAAAACGTAAATATAAACATACATATACCTTTTATTATGACAGTTCATGCTTGTGTATTGGTGAATCCAGGTTGGACCTCATAAAAAGTTGAGAGCGAACCTCATCGATGTTGGGTCGGATCCTGAGCAGATCCAGATCCGACCCGATTGAATTTAAAAACGTTTTGACAGCTGTTAGGGCGGATCTAGGGCGACCCCAGATCCGCACTGGCAATAACCGAAAACGACATTAGTATCCCAGGGGTCTCTAACAAAACGCGACGCGAGACTACCTGGGGTACCTGGGGTACCAGGGGTACCTGGAACTGGCTACAAGTTGGTCACTCAGTCCGAAAAACTCTTCATTTGTCACTCGTGTCAATTAATGCAGTCCTGTTTGTGAATGCTGATGTAAAATCCACAGGGATAGACGAAACCGGCCACATACTGTTCACTTGATTATTATGATAATGCAATCCTTTTTGAAAAAGCTAGAGTAAGGCCCTCATTTATCCATGCTTTAGCATAATTCAGCGTTCCCATTGATACTCGGAACTAGCTACAAGGTAACCTGCCGATCCGCATAAAACTTCAATTGGTCTTTAATGCACCCTTCTCCAAAAGTACTTGAGTGAGACCATTGTTTCTAAAAAAAATTTGGTTAAATACATGGCCATAATCCAAGGTCGATTAAGTACCAGAAGTTCTCCCGTAATCAGCTAGAAAGTGGCCACTCGATCTGGAAAATTATTTAGATGGCCATTTCCTCTTTCAAACCGCTAAAGCTTCAAACGATTGAATTTTTGATTATCCTTCGACCACTTCCCGGCTGAAAATTGTTGTCAAAACAATCTAATGAACTTCATTCGTTATTTGAGTGGTTAGAAAATCCTAATTCCAACCAAAACGGTGCAGAGGAAGCCAACCAAGCAGTCAATAGGGGAACACTAGTGATCCTCATAGTAAGAGATATGCGGAAGCAGCCATTATTGAGCCAATCGTGTAGCGAGAGCTGTCAAATCTGAGCCAATCGTGCAAATTTTGCACTGCGATAAGTGTTATCAGCCTCTGTGAATAAAATAAACACCGTTGCCAAGTCGTTGAATCGAATTTCCGCTTATCTCTTGCTATGAGGATCACTAGGGAACACGCAACAAACAAGATTTGAAAAAAAGTAGTGAAAGGTTTACAATATACAGTGAAAGTATACAAGATGAAGCTCAACATGTTGGTCAGAGATGTTGCCAAAAAGGTCGATGTTGCAAAGTCAACTGAGCAGGACATTAAAGAGAGATGTGGACTTAGGCCCGGAAGCTATATGATTCGTTGTTAACCAAACATACATGTTGCATCGTACAGAACGATGAAATATATGTGAAGGTTGACTTTTCACAAACCCCTAATAATGTCTGCACAACGAAGATAGAAAAATTTGCCCAAAAATATCGCGCATTGTAAACGTGCGGTAAAATCAGCCATCCGTTTATCCCAACCGGGAATATTAACAGTGAAATCTACATTCTAAAGCAACAATTCCAATGATTCGGCATCGAATAAATTGTACAAGGTAAATAATATCATTGTGGTACCACGTGACATTATTCCTCCAAAATGTCCAACGCTCGGGTCAAAACTTTAAGCAGAAGTGGACAAACCAAAGGAGAGAAGATTGTCCAAGCCTCGAATGCAAGAGTCAAATCAAAGGTCCGAAAGTTTGAGCGTGAGGGTGAAATTTAAATCTATTATTGCAAAAGTGTAAAAGAACATACTTGAGGAAAATGCAGATTAGAAAAAAGATTAGTTTGGATTTTTGTTAATCCTATAACGTTCGTATCGATACAAAATGTATTTCTGGACTCGCTTTACATGGGTATTTCTGTCATTTTCTTGTCTGATTAGAACACAAGATACCTGTACAAGTCAAAAAAGCAAATCCGTTAAGAATTCACTGAGAAGTGGGACTTTCAATTGCCCCTATTGTTTAGCTTTGTACACTTTTTCCGTCAGCATGGTGTTTACAAGAAATTCATAAAATAATTGAAACTTTTTTGAAACCACTCTTGTGCTTGATTATATCTTCTTGGCTTGCTTCATTTAGAATTGGAACAAACTTTTGCTCATACTGTGGTGCTCCTAGTGGACGGATTTGGAAGTTCTTGGCGCCCACGTGTCGGGAATTTTGTCAGCTTCACGTATGTATTTTTGACATTCCGCTAATCGACTGTACTTTGTAAACAATCAACATGGAAGCCAAAAGAAGGGAAAAAAATTGTGCACAGTTATTTGGAAAATCCATTGTGGTCTGCATCTAGGCTAGCTAAACAGCTGAAATTGCCCAGAAATACCATACGGCGCGTTATCAAACGGTATAAGAAAACATTGACGACGATTCGGAAGCCTCAAGCCAATCGTCGGAGTGGAACTGTCAACCGGAAACTGCGTGTTAAGATTTTGAAGACGATTAAGAGGAATCCCAATCTGTCGGACCGTGATGTGGCCAGAAAATTCGGTGCTGCCCATAGAACTGTGAGGAGAACTCGACTCCGGGAAGGAACCAAGTCGTATCGAGCTAGCAAACAGCCAAATTGGATCATAAAGCTATACGACCAGGTGCTGACCAAGTTCGACGGGTGTCTTCTGATGGACGATGAAACCTATGTCAAGGCTGACTTCGGGCAAATCCCAGGTCAAAAATTTTACTACGGCTCGGGGGGATGTTCCAATTTTAAATTTGTTTCTGCCGACAAATTTGCACGAAAATTCATTATTTGGCAGGGCATTTGCAGCTGTGGCAAAAAAACGAAAGTTTTCGTTACAAATAAGACAATGACGTCGGAACTATACCAAAAAGAGTGTCTCCAAAAACGAATTTTGCCGTTCATTCGATCCCACGACCATCCCGTAATGTTTTGGCCTGATTTGGCAAGATGTCATTACAGCAAAGTCGTTCAAGAATGGTATGCATAGAAAGGGGTCCAGGTTGTTCCGAAAAACCTTAACCCACCCAACTGCCCCCAGTTCCGCCCTATTGAGAAATACTGGGCAATCATGAAGAAGAGACTCAAGGCAAAGGGAAAGGTTGTTAAAGACATCAATCAGATGAAGACCTGGTGGAATAAGATAGCTAAAACGATGGACGAAGAAGGTGTGCGCCGCCTAATGAGCCGTTTTACAGGAAAAATTCGAGAATTCCTTCGAAACCGTTACGAATAATTTTATCCGTATTTTTTCTTAAAAGTATAAAGAAAACGCTACATTTGTATAAAAAAAGATCTTGAATTCAATAATAAATAACTGAAATACAGGCAATTGTTTATGTTCCAATTCTATCTGAAGCAAGCTTTAATAATTTAACTGTAGCATAGAGCTGGTACTGTTTGCGCCAACTCAAGGTCAATTGAGCATGACAAGAAGGTGACTAAAGATTTCATGAGCAGGTACGCAGCTAGTACAGCTTTATTTATTTGAGTTGCGTGTACGAAAGGTATTTTATTTTTTTGTTTCATCATATCTACTTGATAAACGCCCAAGTAATAGATTTCGCCCATGGATTTAAGCAAATCAAAGGCTTTTATTTATTTGACCTATTATCTGCAAAAAAAAAACAAGTAATGTATATGTATATGTTTATAAACTTACCCAATATTAGTCAACTGGAAGTCATCTAAGTAGATAAAGAAGTTTGACAAATCGATGCCAAACTCAAACTGGAATGTCATGGTGGCAATATCAATATCGACCCAACCGGATGGCCCAAGATCCATAATATGGGCAGAATAGTCGTAAGTGAACTGGAATGATAAATCATATTGTGAATTTAGATAGTTACGAGTCCATTCTTTGGAGTGTGTAAATATGGTCGAAATTAAGTTACAAATTATAACTCTATTGACGAATCCTCACGAAATGCTTACAAATTCCTCCTACGCGGACAAGTTTTTCTTCTCGACAGCTTATGCAATATTAAATTACAACAATTTCCAAATACCATATTGCCGTGACACTAACAAGCGCCGCAAAGCAAAACACAAATCGTGGAATTGATTTGCACTAGTTTTTACTTCACCCGAGTATTCCATGTAGCTGAAAAAAAACGAGCCGAAAGTCACATGCTTATTTGTGTATGTTCCATATTCTTGGAAAAGACTTCCGACAAAAAAAAAGAAGCTGAGGAAAGAAGTTTCCATGCCTTTGGTTTTTTTTTTCAGTTCAAGCTTTTCTAGGCTTTTCGCTCACTTGAATAAATTACAAGATGTGAGTACGTACGAATGCGGGATGAAACGTCTGAGCCAACATTAGCGTTCACAACAGTTAGACCCAACTCGATTCGTCTTGTGGAAAAGTTATATATAAAGCTCTTTGAATAATTTATCTTCTACGAATAAGACGCAATAAGCCCCCGGAATTAGCAAGAAACTATAGCAATAATATTTATTTAATACCCAAAAACGGTGCATCGTTCTGATTGCATGTTTAGTAAACACATGTCAAAACAAATGTTTGCATCCTTAAACGTGGTTTGAAAATGATTTGCATGATTCTATTTTTTTTCAATCTATTGCTAAAATACTCTACAATTGGTAAAATTTTAAAAGCAATTTTATGTGTTAGGATGTTGGCTAGAAATCAACGAATGATTTCTTTTTTTTGCAAAATATGTATGCCCTAAATAGTGCCGAATAGACTTTGCTTGAAAGTGGTTTATTTTTTATTTAGCTGTCACGTTTTATTCGTAAATAATGCTTTGCCACCAGAACCAATTATGGGCCCAGGCTGCTTAGTCTAATCGGTCAGTTGCTTTCGGATACTAGTAGAGGAATTCAATAGGGACATATTTAGTTACGCAGTTGTGACCAGTGGTGGTAAAAGAACATTTTTCACCAAACATTTGTCTACAACAAAATGTTGAGGCCCACAGGCCACCAACAGTTTAAGGGTACAGTTCAAGCGACCACGATGGATAGCAACCGGAAAGAGAAAAATGTCGTCCTATGTTTGCCGACAGTTCTAAACAATTCTCGAGTACTTTTTCAAACAGACGTATCTGATTTTGTAAACAAAAAGGGGAAGTAAGATTCAAACGTAAATTTCTCAAAACTCTCAGTACCCTCACGGAAAGTAGCATCACCATCATGTGAAGGAAATGTTATTCCTTGTGTTGGTGGCCATAGTTTGCGTAAAAGTGCTAAGGGTTTCATGAATTTTACGTTTGCATTTTACTTCCCCTCTTTGTTTACAAAATCAGATACGTCTGTTTGAAAAAGTACTCGAGAATTCGGTAATTGCGTATGACTGTATTTGATTAAAAACGTGTTTGACTGGTAATCCATGGTAATTCATGCAGCAGCAACAAAATTGTGAGCGACATAAATCAATGTTGTATTTTTTTTGTGCTTTAGAAAACAGTACAAAAATATCATGACATTTTCTCTCATGACGGATCACTTTTCCTTGTATTCAACTTGGCCGTTATGCGAAATGTAAAATGTTATGGAAATAATATCATTTACCACTTCTGGTTGTGACAGAACTGGTCTGTTATTTAATTGTGTGCCCTGATGTGTCCGAAAATTTTAGGCCTACTGAAGCGGCTGATACAACTTTTCGACAGTTGACTTTGAGTTCAGCCCAATGGTACAACACGTGAAAGTTTGGTTGAGAGAACATGTCATCTAATCTGAGAAGGTGATGGGCCAACTTTGGAATCCATATGCGCTTTTTCGATTTTATTCCTTTGTATTGCTTTTTCATTTTTAAGGGAGTATGCGGGTGTGATTAGTTTTTCTACAAATACTTTCATGAAGATGAGTACGCTTTCTACATGAGCTAATGGATATTAATAATGCAAATTTAGCAACGCAGCTTTAGCGAGCTTTAGCAACGCATCGCCTTGGCACCGACAACATGGAGGTTTTAAGACTAGTTGCCAACGGAAAGGACGTTAGCTCTATGTCTTTTATCTCCTTCAAAATTGGGCTAAGTGTAGATCTGAAGGAAAAAGCTCTCTCATCATCAACGTGGTCGGAAGGCATCTATATCCGGGAATTTAAGGATAGTAGATCAGCTGTAAATTTTTGGAAACCTTCCCAAACTCCGACTCTTGCTTCACGTGGAAACTGTACGTCCCGAACTGTTCAGTCGGCGTCGGGAGATGGTGTCATGGAGGACGAATAACTAAACCGCGACGCGCAGTAAACAGTACCATTGAGACCTCTTCTCAGTTCGACACAGTCCCGCCTTTTGCTGTCGTCGTTTATCGTAGTCGTCGCGGTCCTGATGTCGCTTCTGACGAAGAGGTTCTCCAAGTAGCGAATTCAGGCAAGTACCCACAATTTGTAGAGCGTACTCTTCCTGATGAATCTTCCGATTACAACCTTCTTTTTCCTGCTGATGCTTCCGCTAAACCACCGTTATCAACGCGTGCCAATTATCTACACACCTGTCGTCCCACCTATGCTCCTCGTCAACATACATCGACCGTAACTTCAACCGGTCTGAGACGCACGACACAAAGCAGTATGGAAACCCTGGGTCCTCCTAGCTCAGTTGTGCCCACTGTCGGTTTGAATGATGTTCTATTTGCTAGTTCCGTCGTCAAAGTCGTCCTGGCCCGGAGTATAGTGATGGAGACAGGGCCCTCCAAGCTGTCATCTATGGCAAGTATCCTACATCTAATGACGCTACTCGGGCTGATGCTGCCTCATCTTTCAGATCGCTGGCTGCCGAATCCTCTGCCCCCTCATTGCCAACCCTTCTGTACTACCAGAACGTAGGTGGCGTAAACAGTTCACTTTCCGAGTACCAGTTGGCCTGCAGTGACGCATGCTAGGATGTCTACGCCTTCACGGGAACCTGGCTTAATATCAAGCCGTAAGCCTCCCAAACCTGCTTGATCAAATTCCGACCTCAAACGTGTAAAACGAGTTAAAAGGGCTGCTTTGAGGAAACACAGCAAATATCGCACCGATTCTACAAAGACTAACTACGCACGCGTCAACGACGATTACAAACACTTCAATAACAGCATGTATAACTCTCATCAGTCTCAATTGCAGAGTCGTCTCAAAACGAAACCGAAGAGCTTTTGACGGTTCGTCAATGAACAACGGAAGGAAACCGGCTTACCCTCCATTATGATTGACGGCACTCATGAAACTGACTCTGTCGCGGATATCGCCAACTTATTTCAGACGCAGTTCAGCAGTGTCTTCTGCGACGAAATTCTGGATGCCGAGGGCCTCGAAGCTGCTACTAGCAATGTTCCCCGCTTATCTGTATTTGGCTCTGCTTTCACTATCCATAGTGATGTGGTGATTTCAGTCGGGAAGCAGATGAAAAAATTCAACTGGATGCGGTCTTGAAGGTATTCCTTCATTTTTTCTGAAGCGTTGTCACTCGCTGAGACCTTGGCTACGGTCTTCAATTTGTCAATTTGTTATTTACTTCCGGCGTGTTTCCCGAATGCTGGTAAGAGTCGTTTGTTTTTCCAATACACAAAAAAGGGATACAAACGATCCATCGCCAACTTTCGTGGAATTGCTGCACTTAGTGCTGTATCTAAACTATTCGAACTAATCGTTCTCCAAAGGCTGGCCCATGACTATTCACAGACTATTTCTCCTGATCAACACGGTTTTATTCCCAAGCGCTCAAGGGCAACTAACCTTACCATATTTACATTGTTCATCATCTGCGAAATGGAACGCGGTCATCAAGTAGAAGCCATATACACAGATCTCTCTGCGACCTTTGAATAAATGAACCAGATTGCAATAAATCAGATTGCGATTTCCAAATGCGACTAAATGGAGGTTCACGATCAACTGTTGAACTGGTAGAACTATGTCTGTGAAGATTTCAGATTATGCCTCGTCAAGCTTTTCAGTAACATCCGGCGTTCCGAAAGGCAGCCACCTTGGCCCATTCCTTTTCCTGTTATATATGAACGACGTGAACTTGGTCCTCAGATGCCTGAAATTATCCTACGCGGATGCCCTAAAACTGTACTACGTCATAAAATGTCCAGAAGACGCCCACTTTCTTCAGCAGGAACTACAAGTGTTCGATGACTGGTGCCGGATCGACAGAATGTCCTTAAATGTATCCAAATGTTCAATTATCTCCTTTGGCCGGAAACGTGCGATGTATCTCCACGACTACATACATCCTTCGAGGAACGCGCTTGAAGCGTGAAACAACAGTCAAGGATCTGGGAGTAATGCTCGACCCTAAACTGTCATTCGAGAACCACATTGCCCACATTGTTTCTAAAGCCTCATTACAGTTAGGATTCATCTTCCGCTTCGCAAAAAACTTCAAAGACGTTTATTGTCTGAAGGCACTATACTGCTCTTTGGTTTTTCCTTTTTTGGAGCACTGCACTGTCGTTTGGTTACTTTTCTACCAAAATGCAGTCCAGAAGATCGAAGCCGTTCAGCGATTGTTTATACGCTTTGCTTTGCGACATCTTCGTTGGCCACACCCTCGCAGATTGCCAAGCTACGAGAGCCGGTGTAAACTCATTCAGCTGGGATTGTTGGAAAGGAGGCGTAGAGTGGCCAAAGCGTGTTTCTTTGGTGACCTTCTTCAGTGAAACATCAACTCTTCCACTTTACTTGGTCTCTTGAACATCAACACTCGACGACGAAATCTACGTTTACAATCTTTCTTCATTAACCGGCACTCAAGGACCAACTACGGCAAACACGAACCTGTGCCAAGCATGTGTCGCGTTTTCAACAGCTATTACAGCGTGTTTAATTATAATGTATACCGTGAGGTTAATAAGCGTTGTTTCCGAAGATGTATGTGTTAATTGTTGTATGTAATTCAATTTTATCTTGTCATTGGGATAAATATTTTTATCTGTTGACGAATCAATTATAAATAAATAATTAAAACAAACTATGACCGCGTAAAACGGGTAGTCCGCAAGCGTATGTCCAGCTAACTAAACTAAATAAAACAGTGCATTTAGTTTGGAGAAATAGATACACCCAAATATAGTTTTCTATAATATAAGTTTTCGTAAGCGGGGGAGACCCCGGCGTAGTGGTTAACATCCATACCTCTTACGCCAAAGTCACGAGTTCAAATCTCACCCCCGGACAAGTTACGAAAATACCCAAAAAAGTTATTTGAGTGACTACAACGGCAAATGAACCAGCCCAGAGCTGAAAATCTCAATAATAAAAATATAAAAGAAAATAAAAATAAAAAATAAAAGTTTTCGAAAGTGAAAAAAGGACTTATTTCTGTTTTTTGTCAAATTTTTCTAGAGGGATGAAATCAATTCAAAATAAACATCGATGTCAGTATTGCCGTTATTCCGGCTCCATCTTAATCTATCAAATGCATAGCAGGGATTATCTCTACGCTTCGTTGATTCACAGAGAAGGCTATGTTTTACAACCTAACAGTTTGGAAAGGCTGATTATGTTCCACTCGAATTGAACATCGTTTCTTACAACACAAAACGTACATGGTTTCTCTTTAATTGTAAGCATTGAAGACCCAGCAACAAGTCTATACCAAGCCGGAGTGGTCTGAGCTGGGTTCTTGGTCTAGTCTAGGAATTTTTCTTTAGGTCAAATTACTCGGATCAATCATGCTACTGTACTTGCCACACAATCATACTATTCATGAAATGGTACTGGCATTAAAATCTCTCAGTTATCAATCTCAAAGACACATATAGAACATTATGTTTAGAGTTTCGAATGCAAACATAGAGAGGGGAAAAAAATTAAAAAAAATGTTTAGAAGAAATAAAATATTGTGAAATGCTCGTTGAGCAGGATAACCGAGAGATCACTGCAGTTCACATCCAAATGATCAAAGCGGAAATTTTCTCACTAAGTACGAGTTTTGAGCATTAAGATACAACATTGCTAGCGAAATAAAATTATTTTCATTTCCCTTGTATCGATTTACAATGATGGCCAGAGAATGTGAAAAATGTCCCGGCATGCTACAACTAAACGTCAACTTTTCGACAAGCTGCTGCGTGTTTCAACGTCCGTTCTGCTATTTTTCACGTGGGATAAAAATCGCGCATTTACTAACTTTGAATTAAAAATAACGAGAAAAGGGGCAATGATTGATGATCGATTCACTCATTGATGTTTTTACGAACTTATGGCTTTGTTTGCAGCTTAGGTAGTCGGAATACGATGTTGGCTTATACCTTCATTAACTAATTCAATGTCATTGGTTACTGAAGCATCGTTATTCATTGAAGAGAAAACTAATGAAGAAAATCTAGAAAAATAATCCCAGACCCTTTTCTATTCTGTTACTCGATAATGGATGTTTTTCTTTCATTAGAATAATACTAACCCCAAGCTGTCTGATGTTGGCCCCAACTGCGACTCGTAGCACCTTTCGATCGTAATGCATCATGGCCGTTCCGCTCCGTACAACGCTTTGAATGCTGTGGAATACTCCGTTGGTCAGTTCCAGCTCACCGTGGTAGGTAATCAAAATTGGTCTCTGTAAGTGAATGTATAAATATCTAAGTGTTAATTGTCAAACTTATTTAAGCGAAAAAAAAAATCGTTGGTGCAAAACATATAGGCTTATTAAAAGTATACTGAGCGAACGGGTGAAATGAACACCATTAATTTCTGCAAAACCATGCGCTTTTGTTTATTGAAAATTAGTCCAAATAGGCTCTCAAGCGTAACTTAATATTTACCTTGTTTCCCAATGAAAAAAACACCATCACACTTTGTGTGGGACCATAACAACATCCTTGTCCTCTCAATGAAAAACCAACACCACACTTTGTGAGTGGCCCTAATAGCATCATTAGTGTTGGTTTCAATGGAGACAAATCGGTTCTCAAGTTTCATCACCTGTGTTCGGGTGATGCCAGAGCCGGAATTGCCTTGGATAAACATTTTTTACACATTGAGGATGTATGTTTGCCACAAGCATGAGCTGTTGGTTCTCTGTTTAATTACAGCTGATCTGACAATAACGGAGTAGTAACCTCCGGAGGTCACTCATGCTCATGATCATGCCTAAAAGCTACTTTCTTATCCATTTGTAGGTAATTAAATATGTGTTTGTAATGTATTTAGTCTGTGTACATTTGTTTGTATGTGAGCTAGACACATATTGAGTTTTATTGTTCACAATTATGCTCCGATCGATCCTAGCAATATTAGAACATTATTTCCGATTTATTAGAACATATTTCATGTGGTATTTACGTCATTATTTTTAAAAAGCTCCAAACCATTGTAGCATATGCACAAAGCAAGATAGAGAAAATATTACTTTACTAAGCTTTTTTTGTTGTTCTTAACAGATTTGATTTTTAAGTTGTTGCTCTGAACAGATATGTGATTGTTTATTCAATAGCAAAAATATTGAGATAGGGATGTTTTGCTACCTCAGCTATTAATTACTAGAGCAGTAAATTTAATGTACTTTTTCTTTAGCGCGTTCGTTCATCAAATTTTACTTGATAATAAATAATTTGATAAAATGACATAAGCAAACACTAACATATTTTTACATGATTATCTTGTGTCAATCTCTATGCTGAAAAATTACAACTTACGTGTTCGAATCCTTCTACAAAATCTGGTAAGTCAATCGGAATGAAGTTTTGGTTCAACCAGGGTCCAACTTGTATCATGATAATATCAACGTAATTATTCATGTTTGCAGACATAGGTGCAGAGCGATCACTGAAAAAAAAACAAATCATTAATTCTCAACTAATTCGATCTATAGCGGTGGATTACTATCGAATTTCTAACGAAAGTTTTAGTATTTTTTTTTCTGAGGGAACTGCGAAAATTTATTTGTTGTACTAAATGATTACGTTTGTGATGATGGTCAGTATTCAATTTAGTAGAAGTGAAATAAACATGTGTAGGTTATTGTTTTAGTTTTAGTCAACAAATAACAGACACAAAAGTAAAAGAACACCTCTTTATTAACCGTTTTATAATGTTTGATTTAGTCTCAAGTAGTTACTTATGTAATATCAGGATATTGGTAAGCTCTACGCTTTGAGTTTGATCCCTTGTTCATCTCACCCCTGATCATGGAAATCATTGTGCTTGGTACACAATAAATTTAGCGATGCATAGCTTGAGTGATCTCAGACGTTGCGAATCAAAACAAACCCAAAAAGGGAGAGTTCCTCTCCCATGTGCGCATCAAAACAGAGTGCACACAATATATCGCTAGAATAACTATCACAAGCCAGCAGTGATACATGAGCGCTTTCCATACGTCATCTTTTGCCTGTTGAGGTGACGGACTTGTTCGTGCCACAACCTACCCCGCAGTGGGATGTTAGGCAAAGGATAACGTCCATGGTTCGTGTGCCACTGGACACATGCCTTTTCGCTTTCAAACATCTGTTTGATTTCCTACCTGCCGTACAATGACGGAAGTTTTAATACTTTCTACTCATATCTATCAATCTAGCAAAAACATTAATGTGCACTCTTGGTGCCTCATGGTGATGAGCGAACATCTCCTTCTACATTATGCATAGCTTGTCAACGCAAGCTCCCAGCTAATAATTTTGTAGTATATTCAAACTTTCAGAGTGAATTGTTTTATCTACAGCACACGTCTACATTTGTTGTCATGATAAGGTTTGCCTGCTGAGGAACATTGGAACATCATTCTAGAAGAGGGAGATCGCAGCATGCCGTGCATGGAAACTGAAGTAATTTGTTTTTGATGCGTCGTTTTCACGAAACAAAAATCAAAAATCAAAGAAAATCCGCGTGCTTTGTGTGAATGTGAATGTAATTGATTCCCTCCCAAAACGTGTGATTATCGGTAGTATTTCATCGTTTTTTTTTTGTACTGCGCTCCCGCATCCGAAGGAAGAGTTAATATCAGCTTAGTTGTGTTTGTTAGTGCTATTACAGGGTGGTCACAGACTCGCGAAAATCTGGAAATGCGGGAAAAATGCGGGAATAATAGAAAAAAGAAATAGAAAGAAAAAGAAATAATAGAAAAATCCGCGGTAAAAAAAGGAAATTTTTGTTTTATGCAAAGAACCATACTCACACCTTTTTCAAATTATTTGAGTACTCGGTCCAACGACCCTTTTAACGAAATGAAGCAGTGTTTTGCTGCAAATCCAGCATTGCTGTAGAAGATAGCTCAGTGCTCTATGGATGACCCGGTTGTCAACAGGGAGGCATTCAAAGAATTGACTACACGCTAAGCTCAGTTTACCCATAATCGCAAAAAAAAAAAGTGCACATACTCATGTATGGGTAAGTTGACCTTACCCATATATGAGTCAATTTGTATGGGAAAAAATATTTAAATATGGGAAAGTAGTAACATACCCATAAATGGGTATGTGGAGTTTTCGCGATAACAGGTGTAGGGTAACATCGTTATCTGCGGCTTGCATAGACCAACAGATTGATGTGTGGGTCATTTTCTGCTGAATTTGTTCAGCCTGTTCAAAAACGTGCCGCTTATAAGGTCTGGCAACACGACTGTGACAGTTGAGTTTTCGCACATGACTTACTTCACAGGAACTCTTTAGGTGATTTTTTTGACTGAAGCATCGCTATTCTATGCTTTAGTGTAAGTTTTAGTGCAAAGATTCACTTTGTAAGTTTATTATAATATTTTTCCACTTCATATGCTACACTAGTTCCACCAACCTGGGGAGGTAACACTGCTATTATTTTTAAAATTCCGTAAAGCCTTAGTCCATTTGTACACTAGACAACTATTTGTTATTGTGGTGGACAGAAACTCAATGTACCAGTCACCTAACGGGAATTTAACGTAAGTCAAATGCATCACTCATAAAAAAAATTGTCAACCCTTGTTAAGGGAACGTCCAATAATTATGTAACATAACAAGTAGAAATACGGGAAAAATTCAAGACGTCTGAAATTAAGATTATTTATTTACATCACCGTCTTCGAATTGACGCACAGACTGAATTATTTAACTTACAAACTATATACTACTACTAATCCTATTTTTAAAAACGTTTTTTGACAAATTAAAATCAGTTCATCACAAACAACATTAAACGAGCGCGAAGACATGAATCTAGCGGGTTATTATAGCCGTAGTTTGTTCTGTGATATGGAACTGCAAATAACGGAGAATTCCGGAACCTTCGAGCAGGAATTATGTGGTCACCCTGCTATTAACAATCTGCCACGCGGCTATAAGTGATTAAATTAAAGTAGGTATGTTCTCGCTTAGGGAACGTCCATTAATTACGTCACGCAAAAAATGACATTTTATAACCCCCCCCCCCCCCTTGTCACGTTTTTTGTATGAACCTTCAAATTTTTTTGTATGGATCGTCACGTTTTCTCAAACCCCCCCTCCCCCCTTACTGCGTGACGTAATTAAT
The DNA here is from genome assembly GCA_034211315.2 of Aedes japonicus. Taxonomy (NCBI): domain Eukaryota; kingdom Metazoa; phylum Arthropoda; class Insecta; order Diptera; family Culicidae; genus Aedes; species Aedes japonicus. The sequence goes on from JASCZW010003122.1 coordinate 60,765, forward strand.
GGACCTTCCCTTACTGGCGAGTGAATTGATGATTGACCAGTTCTGAAGTCGATGTAGAGTCGTCTCATAGCGGGGGTTTTATTTGGCAGAGTGTGGGGAGAAACCAGTGCAATGAAGAAAGCGGCCATTTGCTGGTCATGAGCAACGAGGAGCGTTCGTGAATGACTGGCATATCATTGCAGATGCACTCACCACGTGGTGTACAGAGGGAGAGCTGTAATTTTTTTTTTTTTCGTTGCACAGTGTTTGTAATTTATCAGGTTAAATTTCTTCTCGAAAGTATTTTTTACCTGTGACTTTCATTGAATTGCATTTGTGCACGAAGTACCAATTATATTCGTGCTGTTCCATTTAAAATGTATGATGAGAGAATATTTGCCAATAAGCGGAGTGCTACTTCTGCAGAGACATAAATGTATCCTTCAGCATCACAGAGGATGAAGACTGAACATCAACAACAATTTCCGGTAAGATCTATCTGATTATAACTAAATTTGAAAGATACTGCTAAATACGTGCTATCCTCAAAACAATATGTTTTGATGATGGAAGTGTGTGCAGTGTGTAATATCCATTTGATGCATGTACTGTGTTTATGTGGGGCTTGTTGTAAATGAAAGTGACCACAGAGTTGACGTGGGTAACCAAGCATTCTGAAATGTGTCACTGGAACTCCAATCCCAGGGTTAAAGGTGTTTGTCGTATCGACAACAGCTCGCTTAAGTGGAAACATGTCTCCTCCATAAAAACACTGCCGGACGGTGGCTGTTGCACACACACACACACACACACACACACACACACACACACACACACACACACACACACACACACACACGCACACACACACATACACACATACACACATACAGTCATCTTTAATCCAGAAGAATTCAAAAGCAGTTGCATCATTTCTAATCAAAATTCAGTCCATTGAACTAACTGTTCACAGTTTTCTGATCATCATCTGGAAAATATTGGACACAGAGATAGCAGCCAGCCGTGCTTTTAAATGAACGTGATTTTGTTTTGGGTTAGTCGATTTCGCGAAAGCAAACATGTTGTTCAGTATTCGATACGAAATATTCATATTGAAGATTGATTCTGTGAATGTGCGAAGAGCGGTTATCGCTTAATGTAAATCGCTGCTCCATGTATATTTTCCTATTTTTTATCTCGCTCTTGCAAACTTACCTTTCTATTTCAATTTGATAAATCTTGATCGTTAGTGAATGAACATCGAATCGAACTCTATCAGATTGCTCACAGCAAGATTAAATTTTCAATATCTAGTACAGATTCTGAGTTATATCAATTCTAAATGTTGAAGTAATGGCTGTCGCCAAGAACGCTTCTGCATATGCCCTTAAGTCTCAATAATATAAAAAAAATGAAGTATCGCTCAGCCTTCTTAGACTGGATGGTCCGAACGACGATTTTTAAATAAATTTTTATTCTGTACACCAAACTATTCGTAATTCCTCATTATTCCTCATACCCATATTCCATACTCCATATTCCATCCATTATTCCGCCATCCACGAAATGTGCAAACGTAAATTCTTATGCTAGTTCTAATCAACTGAAAAATATTCGACGCAGTTTCAATGGCATTCTTTTTATTTTTTATTCAAAACCTGTATTTTTGGTCAACAAAAAAAGAATACAGATGTACAGAGAAGAATAAAGGGCTGTTTTGTTGCACGGCCACACAACAGCGGCAAGAGTCGAATTTTCATTTTGTGCAGGTGCGGTGCAGTGTTGAAAAGACACTAGCAACATCTAGTGACCCAGCGTGTGTATGTGCGCGTGTGGTGTTTGTCAGTAGTATGACAGAGAACAAAATTTAATGTGTCTGAGCGAAAACGGGATGGTGATGATGGCCAATTTTGACAGTATAATGGGAGTGTTTGTGTGGTACGTGAACATACGCTCACGAATGCGGCTTCTTTGAATGAGTGTCGCTGGTGTTGATGGATCGGTACAGGAGAGCACCGGAGAATACCGTTCAGTGCTGCCAATACAAGCTGAGCTTAAATGATTCCATGCAATATTTTCCACAGTCCCTTGCGATGAACTGACCGGCTTGTCGTGCCACAGGGGCTCGGTATGGGTTCCTTGTCGAGACCCGAAACTGGGATTCGAATACATCCTGTTGGTATCACAGGGATTGGTATTTCCACTGTATTATCTATTCACTTTTTATATAGCATTTGTTTATTTATTTATTTTTGAATAGTAGTATATTATTTCATATAGGTTTATTTTATTGATTGGAATCACTGTGGTATTTATGAGATTCACTACAGGTGACTGTTGCAAAGCAGGGAAATGGAGCAGTACAACGAAATTTTACAAATTCTGTTGCTTGTGCGGTATTCTGTTTAGGATCGTGGCTTTGATGCGTTGTCTGATCTTTCAGGTTCATAGTTGATACGTGGGTCCATCTACAATTGCAGCGGGACAGCAGTCTGCAGAGATCGAGTTACAATTAGAATTGTTGTTGCTATACTATATTTAAAATTCCATCCACTATAGACTAACCGACGCTTTGTGGTATGTTTGTTTTTGCTAATTTCAAAACTGTTATTATAACTATTATCATTTTTTCAATTTCCTACGATTAATGCATATTTTACTATAGTTTGTCTCTTTTTTATTAGAAAGGAAACGTATACTAAACGTATATTAGAAAGGAAACGTATACTAATTCAGTTGTTTCTATTTTAATATGTCCGATCGTCATTTCAATTTACATACCTAGCATTTATTATATGTTCCCTATTATTTCTCAGTTTTAGTCAGCGGTACTGTTTTTGGATTTTCGACGGTGGTATAATTATGATGGCTCCTTCAATCATTCAATCCTTCAACTTTAACCTCCAAGTGTATATTTATAATTAAATATTTCATTTAATTGCATAGTATGTCCTAAATATTTCAGTAAGCTTTTATCGACTATTGGTTGAGCTGTATGGAGGTTCATAGCCGTTCCTTGGGGATAATTATAATAATAACAATAATAATAAAAATAATAATGAAATTTCATCGGTCTCAAGGTAACAAGGAAGGTTATTACAAGTAGTAAAGATATTTATTATATTGTGGCATAAGGTATTCTTCTATTAGTTTAGATAATTGGATATTATTTCATTTATTTAAAAAAATTAAATGCTCTTTATACTGCTGATTATATATCCATATGTTATGAAAACATACAAATTTTATTTTTGTTTCTTATAATTAAATGTTCTATGGATATTTGTATTTTCTTCATTTAATTGCAATATCACCTTCACATTCCAGAGTTACATTCATTTGACACTGATTGAACTGTAAAGATATGTCAACCTGATTATTATTATCATATATCTTTTATTAGGATTTTAAGTATTTCATCATATTATATTGTCAATAGTTATATTAAAACTATAGGATGGTGAATTCCAACTATCAGATATATTAATCAAATATATTTTGTTTATTGCAGTGCTCTACTATACAACATAAATTTCCTTTTATTACATATATTTTTACATTATATACAATTACATTATTTACATTATATACAATAAATACTGGGTTGGGAGGGAGCATCAGGGTATCATTCAAGCTGAAACTGGACGATGGTTTGATTGACTGCCTGAGTCTAGGAGGGAATAAATGGCATCATTTTCTATATCCTACCGATTCGATTATGATGCTGTGAATTCTACTCCAACAGTTTCAGTGAGATTGACGCGCCCTTCTTAACAAGCCATCCTGTAGAAAGCTTAATAAGTATTGCGAATTGGGATATTCGATTTGTTGGATCGTATCGTTGGAAGGAGATTCTCAATTTCCCGTGGATTTCGCGTGAGCGTCTCTGCTTACGGGTCCACCATCTCCGTTTTTGGCCCTTCATACAGCGATATTGTGAATTCAGATCGGTGGCTCAATTTGAACGTGCTATTAAGTGGAGCTGCATCCAAGCCAAGGGCTAGAGGGGATGGTGGCTACCATACATACATACATACAACCTGTATTTTTGGTCAACAAAAAAATTCTGGGACAGAAAATGATGAAAATAATTATGAATTTCGATGATGATAATGGCAGTTCCAATAAAGGTAATGTTTACGCTGTAAACATTCAAATTCGTTATTTATTTCGGATTGTCAGTCGAAAATTAAAACATGTTTTTACTAAACCCAGTCTAATTGCATGTGAGGGTTGCGAATTGTTAGATTTTCATTCTTATCAGCAATGGTAGCGTCATGAGATTAAGTTTATTAAACAATTCGTATTTAAAGCTCAAATCACTTGATAATGCGAAAAACACACCTTTCTTCATCGACCAGGTGATAAGCTCAGTAAGGTAGGCATCTGTTGTGTTTGAGTTATCAGAAGAAAAAAACATGAAATATTCTGATTATGGTTCAGCTGCTTGAAGCTTAGAGCAGCCTCTCCGTGTTTCCCATATTTATTGAAACAATCTCGAATTTCAAATACACCAAATAAAGTTAGCAGCAACTTGTTATTTACGCCAATTCGCAAAAGTACTCTATAGAGTTTGTTGTTTAGAAACGGTTCAGCAAACAAATTCCTGTACTATTGTGAAACCTAACAATGAGTAAGTAAATCACAACTGCTCTTATGGATGATTTGGAATAATGCACTACATTTTTCTGTTTTTATTCAGTGAACAGTGTTAAGAGTGAGAACATAATTGAGATTAAACAGGCGGCCCTCGGAGCCATAGATCCTGTGGAAGATTCCATGGTAATCCCTTAAAAGCGGTCAAACCATTAAATAACTCTATGTTTATTTCGAAAGCACTAATAAAACACTTATAATAGGCCATCCAAGAGATTCGTAAAAACCATTAATGATGTAAATTCACGTTCTCAAAAGAAGGCTCATTGGAATAAATTATTAATCGTGACTTTGAACTGGTCCTAGATCTGTGATTTTCGAAGCACTGGTAAAAATCTTGTTTAAATCTTGAAATCAAACATTCTTTTAATGAAACATGTCATCCGAAAATTCCAAAAACCCGTCCTCAATTCAATAAATGAAATGACTGTTTCTTTATAAATCAATCAAATATGTTTAAAATTCTTTTAAACAGTCTAGAAGTATAAATCTCTCAAAGACCTACTCCATATTGTTGAGGTCATATTGGCCTTGCTGCATGTTGGCGTTACTTTTTATTATTTTGTAACTAATACAAAGCTTTTTTTTCACCCCATGAGAAACGAAATATTATCAAAATATTATTTGAAGAAACAAGACTGTAGCTTTGATCATCAATTGATTTAAATACCCAGTGCTGAATGTTTGAAAATTCATGCCATAAGGAATAAAATTGATGATTTAGTTCTGATAGCATTTTTTTTTGGAGATGCTACCACAGAGAACAGACATTGATGTCTATATACCTTTTCTTGAAAAACGTGTGTAAAAGTTTATTTGGGCAGCCGGTATTAGAAGCAACTGCAGAGAAAAACAAACATTTTTTTTCAGGTTATGTGCTAGGCTTTTTATTGATAAACATTTACATGACGATTATAGGACAACTGCAGCGCCACCTACCAGGAGCATAACGACATACATTTGAAATGCCGATTTAATGTTTTGCACAAGTAGCAGACCGAAGATGAACGTCTGTTCTCTGTGATGCTACCATCATTCAGTTTGGTATTGAAATTGTACAGCTACAGTTTGTGAGTATTGATAAGGGCGTTCATTTGTTTGCGTCCAGCTGGTTCTATTGACCCGTGCAATGAGAGACTAAAACTCGCGCTCCGGAGAAAACGTGACATTAGCGGGACTTTGTTTACTTAAAATGACCACCAAACGCTCATTACATGATTGCTGATGAATAATAGATATTCAGTTTTCTTTTTTCATGAACAAAGTATCATTTTTGTGTCAGTTTGTTTGCTGAACATGAACAAATCCGGAGGCTCCACTAACATTTTCTGACTTAGTGTTACTGTCAAGAAAATGGTAAATGAAGACACATATGCTCTGCCTTAGCAGAGACGGATCCTTTCTAAAATATGTCTTAACAGAAATGACACTTTTAAAAATAAATATGGAAAAAGCTAAAATAATGCAGCAGAAATTTCCAATTAATTTTGTTTCTGTTCAGAAACTTAAAAGTTATAAATATCAGGATAGTGTACTGCAATCGCTTTTATTTGATAAAAAATGTCATTACAAGTCGATGTCAGGTGGTTTGTCATATGTAAAGATAAATCTGTCGACAATGGAAATGCTATTAGAAAGACCGGCTAAAATTTGTTGCAAGTCCGTTGAAGAAGTATAGATTTTTTTTTCCAATAGCGTGAATGTTACAAAATGAGATTCTTTCTTTTCAATCAACAGCATTATTGCAAAATTTAAAAGGTGTTCTTTTATACAGTTATATGCTAGATAATGAAAATGGTATAACAAAAAACGTAGAGGGGATTCAATTAGGGAATGAATTAAAAAGTGAACAAAACGAGTCTCTCAATTTAAGCTTTGTCCAAATGAAAATAAATTTAGAAATACGATTATCTTGATATCTCTGCCGGATTCAGGGCGAAGCAATTCCCAAGAGTAGTTGAATCACACACCTTACCCACGTTATTACGCGAACAAAAACATTCTTGTTTCCAATATGCCGTCTCGTCAAATGAATCTTTTTTTGTTTGAAATTACTTGAGACAAATCACCATAATAATAGGTCATAGTGTTTTTTTCTTTAAAAAATAATCATCGCGAAAAAAAACCTTGAAGAACTAAAAACAATCGCTACTCAAGTCAAGTTTGGTCTAGTGTTATTCTTTTTTTCTTTGAGGTTCTGCAATGGAAACGATTTGATATCCTACATCGAATATAGACTGTAATTTATCAATAGTTCATTCTTTTCTAAAATGTACCTATGCTTATGGCAATCCATCCTAGCAAAAAGAATTTTAAAAATAACTTTCAATTTCTTCATTCATCACTTCATGCTTATGTAAAAGGTGTCGAGCCACCTGCACGCCTGACATAATTTACATCTCAACTTACACTTCATTATCACTGATCTTTATTCCAGCTGGCCCAGCCTGAGCTAGCACGCTCATCACCGCTAATAAAAGTACAGCGAAAAACTTCATCACTACCGATATTTTTTAGCACTTGGAAGAAACTGGCTGTGAATCGGTAGCAACATCGTTAACTCTCATTTATAGAAGATTAGTTGCCAAAGCAGAAAATATCTCAAGATAAGCAACTCGTAAAATGAAATATTTCGATAAGGTAGGTAGCGTTCAGTGGGAGTTAATCGCGCCATACCGAAAAGCATCTGTCTCAAGCTAATCAATGACGCTTGAATAAGTATCCAAAAAAGGCTTTGTGGTGTAAGTGTACGCGTTAAATTTACTGCTGAATTCTTCTGAAATAAGCACAACTATGCACTTGTTTGTTTGGAACTATAAGTTCATTTTACACATATCCCTTCTAGTTCAAAAATGCGTTTTTCTTGATATAACAAATAATGATAAAATTGGTCGATATAGAACTTCATTTTCCCAATAAAAAAGACCTCTGCTCAATACCTATATACAGAAAAAAAAAAAATGCAAAAGTAAGTAGACATTCCCACCTATTCCATTCAAATCGTTTTATCCCAAGAACGAGAATGTGTGTGTCAACTGCAACAGTACTTTGAAATGAAATTCAAATATGGAATTATTTAAAACATGCGCTTTAATATTAAATAACAATGTGTTACGCAAAAAGAAATGCTGAGAGATTGAAAACTGATAAAATCTAGTAATGCAACGAATTGAATACAACATTTCTAGTAATGACGATTAAATTTGAGATAATTATTATCTTTCTGATCTTACAAGGGGCTCAGGCTTTTTTATGAAATGATGTCCAGGCATAGAGTTTATGGAAGGAAAAAAATAGCGTTGCCAATTAACCTGTAAATTTTAATAGTACTCCAAACTTCTAAACAATCTTGAACACTTTACGCTTTTTGCCGTCTTTTCGAAAAACCAATTGAACAGAATTGATCTTTTTTCGATTTTTCGGGTGTGTTGCCAAAGTAAACAATGGTTTTACACACTGAGCAAAAATTCACAATGTTTCGTTAAATTTGAAACCTAAATCATTTACAATCGGGTGTCCACTTTCTTTAATTCACAGTCCTTATCAGAGAATCAATCAAGGTAAAGAAACACACCAAATCATCCATAATTACTTGAATACGTTTCTATCAACTACAATGGACGTGGCTTAAGTACCTGCACGTAAGTCGTGATTTCATCCGTGTGATGAGTAGACTTATGTCCAACCACTACCAGTTAGATGCACACCTCTATCGAATTAACCTCGTGGACAGCAATATTTGTCGGTGTGCAAACAGTTATCATGACATCGATCACTCTATGATGAACACATCAAAACTATCCCAAATACACACATGCAACGCAAATGCACGTTGATAGCTTATTTTCCAGTGCACATTCGTTATTTCCTAAATCACACCTCATTAACCTGGACTTCATACATTGTTCGAAGTTCTGCAACTTTCGACTCCTGAGTATATAGGGAATGATTGTGCCGCACACACAACCATACTATCGAAGGCCCTCAATTAATAACTGTTGAAGGGCATTTAGAACACTAAGTTGAGAGCAAACAATAAGCAAAGTGTGAAAGCAATAAGCTTGAAATGCTAAATAAGAGAAGAAACTATTATAAATGCAATACCTCGCCCCGGATCTTAATTTACTACTTCCAAACTTTGAATTTGGTATTTTCATAATCTTTTTTTTTTCAATTCCACTGCATAATATCAGAGCCCAACTAGGATACCGGAATCTCTAGAGCAGTGGTGCTCATCCTGAGGCCCGCGGGCCGCATGCGGCCCGCCGAGGCGGCAAATGCGGCCCGCGATAGCATTTGAGAAATATGAGAACTTCATTGAATATGTAGCTATTTGCTGTTCGATTTGAGTTGCATTTCTTACTGTGCAATAATTGTGATTCTCATAGTTTTATGTGAACAATTCTAGGGTTTTTTTTTATTAGGGCGTATCTACAATTGAGAGATTCTCTCCGGGCTCGCTCTCTTTCATTCATTATAGCGCCATTATAAAACTTACGAGGCATTCTTTAGTACAGATCGAAACACAAAAAGTGTTGGTTAGCATACTCTACAAATAGTAGAATGAAAAACGTAAAGGTGATTGTTTTGTGAATGAAAGAGAGCGAGCCCGGCGAGAATCTCTCAATTGTAGATTCGCCCTAATGAAAAAAAAACCCTAGAATTTTTTACCGTGCTTGTTACACAGATGATGAATGACCAAAAAGGCGGGATAGAAAGAAAGAGAGAATGCAGTCATATTTTCGCTCCCGCAACCACAGGTTCAATCATTTTCACCATTCAGTGTCTGTTGTCAATTGGTTCCGTTCTGTAGTCGCGTGCGTAGTTCTGAGAAGTTTCGAGCAATTATTCAATGAAAATGGACGCCAGCACTAGCAAAAAACGGAAAGTGGCTGATGAAGGACGTGTTTTCCAGGAGAAGTGTTCTGAAATGTTTTTCTTTACGTGCATTAATCAAAACCGGTGTGTATGATTTGCAACGAAGCTGTTATGCAGTTATGAAGGAATTTAATGTGAAGCGTCACTACGAGTCGAAACATGCGTCAAAAATGGATAAATATGTCGGTGTGGCGCGGGCTGAAAAATGTGCTGAGTTCAGGGAAATTTGAGTAGCCAGCAAAACTTTTTGTGAGAAGAAAGCAAGAAAACGAGTTGTGCACAAAGGCAGGTTTCATTATCGCAGAAAAACTCGCTTCCCATTCGAAGCCATTTTCTGATGGCGAGTTTGTTAAGGAATGTATGGAAGCTGTGGTTCAAATGATTTGTCCCGAAAAAGTCGCATCTTTGCGCAAGTGGGTTGAAGACATTGCTGAAAATCTTGTGTTGAGTTTGAAGGAAAAAAGTTGCCAGCTTTGAATGTTATTCAGTGGCGCTGGATGAGAGCACGGATATATCAACAATCAATATGCAACTAGCGATTTGAAATTGGTTCACTGTTGTTGAATCCCTTGGTCCGAAGTACACCTTGAAGCCAGCACCTTGTTATACATATTTGCGCCTTTGTTTTGATTTACTGTGTTATTTTGACAGAATATTTGAGAGTGTGTTCGTGTGAGTTCATTATGAGGGGCGCATTATTAAGCTTGGGACCGAGCTTGGGACCGATGTTCTAGTACTGACTGAGCCAAGAAAAAATCATTTTTGTATGGGACCTACTGGTCTTAGAGTTAGTCTATGGATATATCTGACACAGCTCAATTGGCAGTTTTTATGCACGGCATATCTAAGAAATTTGAGGTGGCTGAGGAATTGGCAAGCCTTTTCCCCATGAAAGGAACGACGAAGGGCATTAATATCTTTAATGCTCTGTGCGCTGTTCTAGAAAAGTTTGATCTACCGCTGAAGAAAAATGTCCGGAGTTGTTACCGATGGAGCTCCCGCTATGTGTGGTATGTATTTTGTTTTCCATCTTATTTAAATTATTCAAGCTTATACCGCAGTGTAAAGACGTGCAAGCTCCTTAAAATTATTGCCTAAAATGTTGTGCTATTTTGAACGTCGCCTTTTGACAGAACTGGCATTATCACATTTATTATGGACATTTGATGTATTTGACGCTGGCATCAGGCCGTAAGTTTATTTACTTCTTACTTGAAGGGTTGCATACCAATTGATGCAAAATATTCAGCTTTATCAGATTGACGGCCTTGGAAAATTTAGTATCAAGGATGGTGTTAAATTTTAGGTATTTTTCTTCATACATTTATGTATGTTTAAATTTATTTATTTATTTATGAATTATGTTTGAGCTTGTTTGTCTGCTCTCTGTGCCTAATCATTTTATTACTGAAAAAAATGTTAATTCATAGGAAAACATGAAGGTGCAATTGCCCATCTTCGAAAATTTCCAGAAGTGTCAGAGCAATTCTCCCAGTACCATTGCATCGTGCACCAGGAGAACCTCTGCGCCAAAAGCGTGGGATTCAAAGATGTCATGAAAGATGTCATCAAAATAGTTAATTTCATCCGATCTCACGCATTGAACCATCGAGAATTTGAGGCTCTTCTATAGTAGACACGGATTCAGAATATGGTGACGTACCATATTATACTGAGGTACGTTGGCTGAGCAGGGGAAAGGTGCTGCGACGCGTATTTGATCTTCGGAAAGAAATCGTCGACTTCATGGAGAGTAAAGGTAAATCAGTGAAGTTTTTCGATAATGCGGAGTGGGTGACAGATCTGGCTTTCCTGACTGACATTACAACGCACCTGAACGATTTGAATTTAAGTCTCCAGGGTAAAGGCAAATTGGTGCACAGCATGTTTAATCAAATCAGTACATTTGAAAACAAACTCGTGTTGTGGGAGAAACAGATGAAAATTCTAAATTTTGCCCATTTCCCTACTCTCGGAAAATGCAATGTGACGTTGACTAAAAATACGTTGACGCACTCCAAACAATGAAAAATGATTTTTCTCGTAGATTTGGAGATTTCAAAGCGCATGATATAATTCTAAAACTTTGTTCTGCTCCATTCAGTGTTGATGCTGAACAAGCCCCAGATAATATCCAAATGGAACTAATTGAGTTACAGTGCGACACGGAACTGCGAGAAAAATTTGATCTACATGATTTGTTGGAGTTCTATGCCAAATTTGTTCCGGAAGAGCGCTTCCCAGAGCTGCGAAATCATGCTCTTTTCGTAGCTTCTTTGTTTGGATCCACATACATTTGTGAACAACTGTATTCCGCGATGAAGCAAGTAAAGTCAAAAGCAAGAAATAAGATAAGTGATGAACATTTGAACAATTCATTGCGTATTTCGACCTCTAGCATGAAAGCTGATCTCGATAAGCTTGCTCAAGAAAAGTGTAAGTGAATTATGTATTAAAATGCGAAAAGTTTTGTTTATTGATTTTCAAATAAATTGAATGTGATATATGTAAATCTAGATTTTGTTGTTTGTATTTTTTTTTATTTTGGAAGAAAGAGCATTGCTTTACATTTCAGGTTACTAGTAACGTGTCCTCAAAATAAGCTGTTTTTTATTAATTATTTTAAGCCATTAAAAATAACTCATTGCGGCCCGTAGCATTGGCGCAAAATTTCATTTTGGCCCGCTGCAAGCATCTACCTGAGCACCACTGCTCTAGAGCATAGAACAAATTGTGAGTATCCTGACTTCCTTGTACAAATAAGTGCTGCTCAAGCGTTGAAACGTCTTTTGATTCGGTTATGGTTTTAGCAGGTACATTTTTTTAATAACTTAAATAATCAATAGCTTTTTCAGATACTTTTTTGTTTAAAACTTCTCCATGCAGCTGAAGTCATGAAAATGCGCGTTTGGATTTTAAGTTTTTGTGGTAAAAACTTGGCGAAGAACAAAGCTACATTTTTTTTATTTGAGATACTGAATCGCCTTCCAACGAAACGCACTTAATGCAGAAAATGAACAGTAAGCAATACACATTAGGATTTCTGTCTGGTGGTTTGTTAATAATGGGGTTAGCAAACTGTCGGAAGATAATTAGACCTTCGCGGATCTCTATCTGATGATTTGCATCAAGGAAGGCATAATTGTCATCCATGACATGGGCTAGATAACCACGAATCCCTCTTCCAGCCTACGCTTCGTCTGGCACCCTGGATTCCCCCTTACCCTTTGTTATTGAATGTATGTATGTAATTTACGTAACATTTGTTTGAATAAAACTTGTGCAATAAAACTTACGACCTTTTCAAAAGTTACTCGAAAATCTATTTCTTCCATCAGTGGAAAATGATCATTCTCCGAAACCGAAACTCCATACAATGTGTTATCCCAATAAGCGATAATCATTTTCGACTTTTATCGGTCATTTGGCATGGAATAGTTTGAGAAGAAGTTTGAAATAGAGCGTAGGGCATTTGTAAAACAGTATTTCGAAGCAAGCAAACAATCCTTTACCACACACCCCCAATGCGGGGTAGGTTAAGGCAGGGATGAGTCCGCCACCTCCACCAGACACTAACGAATCCGCCACAAAATACTACTTTACAAATGCCGTACGTTCAATTTCAATTTACTTCTATTCCATTTTTACAACCTGACGTGCTCCTATGGAACTATCAATACTTTCTCTTCACATCTTTATGCTAACAAAAAATTACTGTCCATTCCTGGAGACTCATGGTGAAATTATTTCCTTCTAAAACAACATCATCATACATACGTATGGGAGAATACCAAAATAACAATCGTTAATAACAATCGTTCGCTATTCACAAAATTATGACTGAGAGAGAAAGAGAGAGAAAGAGAGAGAGAGAAAGAGAGACAGAGAGAGAGAGAGAGAGAGAGAAAGAGTCTTTCTTATCGATATTTTAGCCTCGGGCTGGTTTATCTCCCATCATACAGGTCACTTACAGGGTGCCTGCAAATTATCCGTACAGACTTTGTCGGCATGCCTCAACACAACCAACCGGATTAAACTTAGTATACCTACATGGTTTAATATAATGACCATTTTTTTTAATACACAGTATGTTTGGTACAGTTGTGATTTCTAATTCATTCAAAATGAAGCCGAATGAGTAGCGCGCAGGTGTAATTGAACTTTTTCGAAAGGAAAAAACTGTTTCAATATATTGCAAAGGCACTGTTTGGACTCCACAAATGCGCGAGATGATCCGCGACGGATTGAACGAAATTCTTCGACTTCCTTCCGAAACTTGGCGAAATCATAGAAAATTTCAAAATATTCCGTTATAACCATAGCTCCCGAAGATTTGAAGCTTAAGTCTTATGAACTGTGCAAGAATCACTACTTGAATGACACCATGAAAGAAAATCGGTTTATTTATTTATTTATTTATTTATTTATTTATTATTAATCTCCATCTGACACTTTAGTCTTAATGAAGATGGACAGGGAAAAGACAATTTGAGACGGGAGAGGCTCAAATTGGCATAAAAACCCTGTCATATTCTTAAATATAAATAACATAAGATACAAATCAAACATTGACATGAATACAACAATGAAGGAAGAGCAAAATAACTACAATATACATAGATCACAAGTTACAAAACCAGGTTAAGATGATGAAAAAAAAAAAGGAAAATCAGTCGTTTTTTCAATTGTCGTTAACATCTAGTAGATCAACAAATCATCTCGGTCCATAAGTCCATCGCATTTTATGTCAGATTCCTTAAATGATGTTGCATAACGGCAGCAGGGACGTGAAAATCAAAATGACTTGAAACGTCGTTGAAGCGAGATGCCATGAAGCGTATTGGGTCGTGTTGGCCGTATCTAGTATTGCGGGTTGCCAAATGCAAAAAACTCCGCCGACGAAGGGAGCGTTCTGGTACATATATATTAATATCCGCAAGAATAGCAGGTACATCGATATCTCCAACAAGGACCTTGGCAACAAAACTGCTTGCATGTCAATCCTTCTTTTCTCCAGGGTTTCAATTCCTATAAGCATACAGCGATGTTCATATGGCGGCAGATTAAGGCGGTCACGCCATGGTAGATGACGAAGAGCTAGGCGCACAAACTTTCGTTGGATCGATTCGATACGGTCAACCCACATAATGTTGAACGGACACCAAACTAATACAGCAGATTCCAGAATCGATCGCACCAGAGCACAGTACAATGATTTCAAACACAGAGGATCAGTGAAACCATCGGTAAGCTTAAATATGAAACCGAGCTGTCTGTTCGCTTTCGAGATCACATCGTCAATATGAATTCGGAAGTTGAGCTGGGAGTCCAAAATCACACCAAGGTCTCTAACCTTTTCCAGCCGTTCTAAAGCATGCCCATTGAGACGGTAGTGAAAAATGATCGGCAGACGTTTTCTAGTAAACGAAATAGTGTTGCACTTCGTTACACACAGCTCCAAGAGGTTCCGTTTACTCCAATCCGCAAATAAATCCAACAGTTTCTGCAGGTAGGTACAGTCCTCGATACACGTGATAACCTTGAAAATCTTCAAATCGTCGGCGTAGAAAACACGAGTTCCAGATGGTAAAATGAACGCAGCGTCATTAATAAACAGCGAAAACAGTAGCGGGCCCAAGTTACTCCCTTGTGGAACACCAGATGATATAGTAAACACATCTGAAAGCGATGAGCCTATTCTAACTCTCATAGACCGCCCGGACAAGTATGATTTGAACCAACCTACAAAAGCTATGGATACTCCGAGTTTCTCGAGTTTTCGAAGCAGAAGATCGTGGTTCACTCGGTCGAATGCAGCTTTGAAATCAGTGTATATAGCATCTACTTGCATGCCAGCGTCCATCGATCGAATGCACAAAGAGGTGAATTGCAAGAGATTTGTCGTCACGGATCTCTTCGGGTAGAATCCATGCTGGGCAGTAGATATATAGTTCTTGGAAGCAGCGAAAAGCGCTTGATTGACAATGATTTCAAAGAGTTTTGAGCAAGCACTCAACGATGTTATTCCGCGGTAATTAGCAATGTTACAATTGTCGCCCTTTTTGTGAACGGGGGTCATGTCCGAAATCTTCCACGCGGTTGGGAATATCATTTGTTGCAATGAAATGTTGAATAGTTTGACTAATGGCAGCACTAAAACGCTCGAACACTTCTTCAGGATGCACGCAGGGATACCATCCGAACCGCACGTAACAGAGTTTTTAAGTTTACGTATCGCAATTTCGACGTGCTCCTCATTGATTTGAAAAATTCCAAATTCAAACCTGTCGGATGGTGTTTCACGGAGAGCTACATATACATTCGAGGAAGAAATCGGCCTGTTCGAAAAAGCACTCTTAAAGTGATCAGCAAATAACTCACACTTGATGGCATTGGTGCTAGAGGAACGATCATTGAGATACATAGTCGAAGGTAATCCATTATTTTTGCGTTTCGACCGAACAAATGACCAAAATCGCTTTGGTTGCAAACGTAAATTTGTCTGTGTACGATCAATGTAGCGGGCATACATGAAGCGATTATATCTCATGTAGTTATTACTTGCCAGAACGAAGCGACGTTTCAAGTGAGGTGAACGATTACTCTTATATTTCCGAAGAGCTGCTCGGCGACGTCGTTTTAATCTGCGAAGATGGTTGTTTGTCCATGGAGGTTTCAATGCAGGTCGTCGAAGTGGCACATGCGTATTTATAACACGGCGAATCTCAGAGTTGAACGACTCAACGATTTCATCTATATTTCGAGTGCCATCCAAAAATTGCCAATCAATCACAGAGAGCGCTTCATTCAACAGGTTATAATCGACACGATGAAAATCAGGCCGCGGATTGACATGTAATTGCTCAAATCTCACGGGTAGAGGCAATGTAACAGAAACGTCAATAGGAGGATGTGCAATGTCTGGATATACAAATACATCAAGCGCCTCAGAAATACTGCAACTGGGCAAAGCTGTATCGTTCACCAATATCAAGTCAAGAATACGAGAATTGGAATTCTTAATTGAGTTAATTTGTGTCAGACCGTTAAAACAAAAAGCATCACACAATACACCATCCGAAGTCGAAAATCGAGATGAGCCAGCATCTATATTAAGCCCGCCATCCTCTGAAGCAGTCCAACAAATGTTGGGATGATTATAGTCTCCAAACTGAAGCGCCATATCACATGGTTTCAAACTTGCCAAAACAGAACTTATAGATTCACTATGAAGCGTTATTAGATTAAAGTCGTCTCTACGGTCAGGAGGAAGGTATACTACTCCAATACTTATGGAACACGTTTGCAATTTAATCTTTACCCATAACTGTTCCAATGTCACGCTAGTTGGGGCTGGGTCGACATAACAGCATAATCTAGAGGATACTGCTATCAAAACACCACCACCGCGACGCTTTTTACTATTCAGTGGATTACGATCCGTCCGAAAAACTGTGAATGAATTTCCAAACAGTTGAGTCGATAGAATACAATCGTCGAGCCACGTCTCTGTTAGTACTATCACATCATACTCCGCATCATGCACTGCCAGATAGAAATCGTCGATCTTCGTTCGAAGTCCACGAACATTTTGATAGTAGATGCGAAGTTGCGGTGAGATGTCGGAGGAAGAGATGCCTCTGAATTGAGTCGGGTGAACAGTAGAACCGACTAAAGCGGGGGAATCTGGCGTGGTGCTGCAACACGGAAGCATATCAGGCACAGAAATGTTGCATGAAGATATGTACTTGCCTGTAAATAAGGGTTGGGAGACCCCATCACCGGACTCGACCACAGGACCAGAACGACTCTGATGGCAGGAAGCAGGACTAAGTTGCTGGCAGGAAACAGCTGGCGCGACTGGGTCGAGTGGCTGGGAGTCTCCCATGAGGCAACAGGCAGCGCGTTCTGGTAAATATGAAATAAATACAGGCTTCAAAACTAACATCCGGTTGTCAGTAGGTTTCATCAGTGAAGCATTCCGAGAAAAAACAGGTACATTCTCGCAACGACTACTTAGTGGTGCGATAGGGTCCGCTGTGGCGCTAGAACACGGAAGCTGATCAGGCAGAGAAATGTTGTTTGAAAATGTGTACTTGCCTGGAAGAACTGGTTGAGAAAAGCTAAGGTTCTCTTGAACCGCTCAGTGCTATTCACCGATGAAAAAGTTTTCACAATCGAGCAGCATCACAACCACCAAAATGATCAGCAATTGCTGCCTGCTGCTTTCAAAAATCGTGGAAGTATTTCAAGGAGTCATCGTCTCGCTTCAGTCATGGTTTGGGCTGGAAAATTAGGCATCGCAGTATTTCGGCAAAAATGAATGTATTTTTCAACAAGACTGGGCGCAGGTTCATGGAGCAAAAATGACTATTCGTCTTTGCGAACGCCTTTCCCCAAACTATTATATGAAAGATAAACTCATTGTATTTGAATCCGTTGGACTATTCGATATGGTCCATCTTGGAGTCAAGAGCCTGCAGTACACCACATAAATCACTAGAACATCAAAAATCGTATCTTTTAAAGGTTTGGGAACAAATATATGTCGAAAAACTCACGGCCATCGAAGATAACTTCCCGAAACGTTTTAAAGTTTGCATCTTAGCACGAGGCGGCCATTTTGAAACGAACAAAACTCATGGATTCCCCCATTATGGGCTTTTTGTCAGTCAAGGGGATTTCCCCCCTTGCCTATCCTGCATGGGGTAGTATGACAAAAGGTTATGTGCCTGTTCGTATACTATCGTTCAAATGCCGTCCGCTCGTTTTCAAACTTACATCTTTTCAATTTCAAAGCCTGCCGTTCCCTTACGGATCTATCAATACACTTTCTCTTCATGCCTAATTGTTCTAGCAATAAAATTACTGTCCGCTCCTAGCGTTTCGCATGGAGATGAGAAATTATCTGCTTCTGAAAAACTTCATCAAACAATACATGTTGACGTTTTAATCCAACAACAAAAGATAGTCTTGACACCATTTTATCGTTCGGATAGTATTCGGACACCCTGTATCACCTTTCGGGTATTATTGTGACCTGTCCGGAGATGAGATTTGATCTCGTAACTTCAGCGTGAGGCGTAAGGAAACTAACCACGTCACCGGGTCACCCAGTTTGTTTTTTTTTCACCTAGAATCCAACAGTCGATCATTTTGGCATTTCTGAGATTCAGCAAAATTGCGATTTTACCGAGGTAGATTGACTGTATAAACCCCAGTTATGAATATGAATGTCGAAAAACATTGAATCTAATTCGAAATTTGCATAATTGTTTAACCTTGATGACCTTGATGATGATGATGATAAGAACACTTATCATTCATCTTGATGAAAAGCGATGTGTACTAATGTGTACTCATAAGAACTCATAACTTCCTACTCAGTATGGAATAATTGTGTTTAAGGTAAGGATAACTAATTTAGTTTTCTCATGTAATATTAACAATATTGTAAGTAGCATTGGTAAACTCACAACATTTGTGTATCGACAAGCTATGACCAGGGCGTAAAATTTAATCACATCCCGTCGGTTACCCACTTTATGAATGTCTCTTCGAATAGAAAAGTAAAGCTCTGCTGCTCTGAAGCTGATAAAATAGTAATGGTTTCATGGGATTCGCTTCGACTGCCCTGCTTGTTTGGCTATTCTGTGTTGTACTCTAGATGGCCGCTGGTAAGCACAACGGACAACCTGGCGGGTGCGAAAAACAACAAAAACAGCAAGCATGCAATACGAGTAAACGTGTGAATGTGCATGTTCTACTGTAGAATATAACACCGAAACGAAAAACTCCCACCATTAATAAAGATTAGAAAGTAAATTTATTATCATTTTTATCAGTTTACCTATATTAAATTCTCCCCTTCGTAGTGTCTGCCACCAGCACTGTTCGTCTAACAACCTGCCTTTCGTAGTTGGTTGACCAGTATAAGCTAAATCTTTTCGAGCTGTCCATCTGGTGTTCGACGAAATTTTGCATTTCTCCGGGGTTTTATTTTTCAGCTGATTTAGGGATCTATAAAATATTTCATCTACTTTATTACAGAAGAAACAAATGCTCATTCAGATAGAGCAGCTTACCATTGCAATATGTTGATAACATTGAAATATTGCATATATTATAGAAACTGACACAAACTAAAATTAAGGGCTTTAAAATACATTCAATGTATACTTTTTTATTGGTTATATTTTTAAGCTTCTTTTAAGGACACTATGAAAGTTTCTTTGATGTTGATTGAGCAAAATTCACTTTAGAATCATCTTGACATCTGAATCAGAATGGCGTATTTATCAAAACGAACCCTGTTGCCATCCCAAGCCTTTTATTCTAGATCCCAATGTTTTGTCTTGGAACTGCAGAGGATTTCGTAGCAATGAAGCGAGCATCCCATCAACACATTTCCTTAGGACTTACTAAGATCACAAAAACCTGGCCGCCGCCGTAAGAAATCATTAAAATGTGAAATCGTCGAAGCATGTACAATGAGAATGGACGGGTAATCTCAGTCCCATTCAATTGATTCATTGAACAATCTCACTAATCTTGATCAACTAGAAATGAATGCTTAAGTTATATGCAGGATTGACCAACATCCAAGCCAACCGGCCCCGCTGGTGTATTGGTAAGCGTGACTACGGTAAAATTTTTGTTGAGGCGAAAAAAAAATGTGGTCATATCGTCTTACAAAAAGGAAGTAAAACCGTGGAGGTGCCCCCATGCGGTGGTAAACCAGCTTAAGTATGAAAAAAAGAAAGAAAAAGAAGAAAACGTATACCGAATACACGGAGTTTTACAGCACAATAATTTTTCAGCTCTTCTGGTGACGTTATAACGCTTCTGCACAGATGAAGATGACGTTGATGATAGATGGAAAGCGGCTTGATTTGTTTGTCTTATGACTGACATTGATGGCTTCATCCGCCTACACACTATTCTAGCAATATCGACCTGTATAACTATAGTCCATTAAAACCGTTGCGTTTGACTGGATCCGTTGTTGATGTTTGAATAGTTTGTGTGTTAGTTCAGAATAGGGCCCGACGGGGCAAGATCGCCACCCTAGTGATATTACTTATATCTTTCAGTAAACTTCAGTTCGGCCATAAAAAAAAACAGCAACAAAGCATGTTGGAGGTTTCTGTGTTCGAAATCCTGGGCATGGAGTTTAACTGTACTTGTGTTGCTTTACTTAATTAAAGTGAAAATGTACTGTTCAATTGGCGATTCAGTGTTATTTTCGGAAACTCAGTAAAATTGGTGGTCCATGATCCATTCCAATTGCTGAATCGATACTCTACGCAGGTGTGCCAGCTGCAATCCATTTGTTGTCGATGGATGGCTTTCGATGACCGTTGATTATTGACACTGGGTTGCGGAATAAGGACGAACGTTTAGTAATGTAAGTCAAAAACGAGGTCGAACATTTGTTTTAAGCATATAAAGTTATCCCACTCTTCGGATGTCCATCTCGCCACGGTTGCCCGTATGTGAACATCATTCTGCTGTCCTTTCCAGTTTTCCGACGGATCGAAAGAGTGCAGATATCAACTGCAGACGATACAAAAAGGGGGAAAAAATACATGCTAATAGTTTTTATGTCCCAGCTTAGGCTATCCATCTTTGACAACTGGTGCTGCTGCTGGTGGTGGTGATGCAAGCGATGGTGGTGATTTGTGCTCCTCTCTCGTTTTCCGTGACGCGTGGGACGTATGTACCTACCAAAACAAGTATGCAGAAGTGTGGTCAGCATAATTGATGTGAGTCTGTGCGCGCATTGGAACCATTTCAGTAACCTCTTCACAGTGACGCAGAAGAGAACAGCCTATAATGCACCTCTGGTATAAAATGTCCACTCCATGAGATGCTTTATACCATAACGGATCACCTCACGGTTTAGAGGTTCTTAAGCTTCTTGGTTATTCCGAATAAGAAAAATTCACAAAAGATACTCAACCGTTGCTATTGCTATTCTCACAAGAAGTTCATAAATAGATTTCGTTTGTAAAATATATTTAATTAAAACAATTAGTAGCCAGACCTTGATTGTGAGCACAAATAAAAACAAGATTAATCCTTTGAAATATCCTTCGCCTCTAGCATGTGATGTTTCTTCCACATTTTCTTGCAATCCCTCGTCAACGGCATTCGTGTGCATATTGAATTATTCATCATGTGGATCTTGTTGTTTTGAAACCTACAAAATAACTGTTTCCAGAAACATAGTTTCCATTCGATGCCAATGTATGCTTTTGATCGAAACGGGCATTTTGCACCACCACAACTATGAGGGAACACGCAATATTCAGAGGAAATCAATTGGTCACCCTGTATTTACCATACTTCATTGCTATATATAGATCTATAGATTGCAGTACAGTACGAGTTGACAGCAAGATCCGATGACTTTATTTGAGATTTAGTACATAAAGTGCTCTCTCGTAGTGGTGTTTTTATATCTTGAGACATGCGGGATTTCAATTAACTTTAACGAACCTTAATTGACTGTGTATTTACTTCTATGCCATGGACAGCGAGGAAATCATTTTCAGCACATGCACAAGCAGTCAATACTCCATACTATGAATAAATCATGAGCAATTTCTGATTAGACCGAAAGAAATAAATGTAAAATCAAATTATCAGTGTTTATTCATGCTCCTGCCATATAACTGTTTGCTGTTTAAGTTTTGAAGCCTACAGTGAAATTCCAGGTGAAATCAGAAAAAAAACCTAATTTTCCATGGCCCTCTGCGATGAAATTTGCACATGGTTTCGGTATGAGAAATCATGTTTTTCAATATTAAAAAAAATTTACTCTATAGTAATTTTTCAAAAGCGCGCATATGTTTTCATAAGTGTTATCTTCAAAATATCGTAACTAGCTAACCGTTGATCACCGGCGTCGGTGGTGTAGTGGTAAGCGTGACTGCTACTTGGCACCACAGTGGGTCTGGGATCAATCCCAGTCGACATCGGTGGTTTCTCTGGCGAAAACATCTGGTCACGTCTTCCTTCGGAAGGGAAGTAAAGCCGTTGGTCCTGGCTCATAGTCATGAGTCGATAGATAGGGTCCAGGTGATGGAGTCGTCTTCCTGGCGTCGGTGATTGTCACCATGTGAGAAAATAGGCCGACGGAAAATAAACAAACATGAAAAAAACCGTTGATTGTCATGAAATGGTTTCTGGAAAGAAGTTGTAGATAATCAATCAATGGGGCTTTGTGAAAAAATATACACTTTAAAAAATTTATTAGTTTTTCAAAAACCTTCCATGTAAAACTTGAGAATGGGGGATATCCTATTTCGCAATACACGATTAAAATTGAAATTTGGAAACTCCTTAAGTGACACTAGGAATAATAGAAGTTTTTCTATGATGAAGCAACTAAATAGGAGTTTTATAGAAACCATCATATCAAGATAATGTTATAATAAACAATAAATAATGTTAAATAAAATAAATAATAAAATAATGTGTAATAATAAACAATGAATATATAATAAGATAAGTAATGAAAAAACAATGTCATATAAGATAATCTATACAGTGAAGGGATATTATAATATGAACTGAAAATTACATGTGTGCCAAATGCAGATTTGTTGCAATTGAAGACAAACTTGCGCATCCATTAAGAACCAGAAGATAAGGACAATGTATGGCAACAATGAAAAAAAAAAGTATTTTATATTATAAATTGTTTTACAATACCAATAACATGGAAGACCTGCAATACATCATACAAAAGACATAACATCCCAAATTTCGATAACGTGAAACCAATTTATATGCAATAATATACTATCCTACCATAATTACTAAAAAAAAACTTAAAAATTGTATTTCCCGTAATGTCCTTCCATGTTATAGGATAAATCTAAGCCAATGATGATCCCAAAGCGCACTGGAAAGCACGTGCAATAGCTACTAGATGTGATATTTCCACAATGGAATTGATTCTAAGGTTCGGGTCTGGACACGACAAACCGGCCAGTTCAGCGCAAGGGAATTCTTCAGATCCTTTCTAATCAAAAAAAAACTCTCGGTGAGCAACGTTCTAATTTTATTGTAATGTAAATATTATGTTGACATAGAGGTTTTTTTTTCGATTATATGTTTTTTTATAAATTTGTCGTTATTTTCGATATTACAAGTTTTTCAAAAAATCTAGCCCAAGCTGTACACAATCGTCAAAACAAATGTCCGGTACTTGATTATGGCTGGTATGGGTCATATATAAGTAAACTCAGCTCATTTTCAACAAAAGTACTAATAGGGACTGTTTAGCACAAGAAACTTGACTATTTATTTTACATGTTTAAAATTACAAATGTTGTCTTCAACGTCAGTATTTCGTCAGTAGAGAATAGATTTGCTGCATTTTTTTGAACTGAAATGAAGGAATGTTATTTGTGTGTACCTGTGACCTGGGATCATTTTTACTTGCTGATAACTGCCACTCCATTCTGACAAATCCTCTTCATATTATGTTTGTGGCACATAACAAAATGTCACGTCACTTAATTTCTCTTACTAGCCCAATCATTTTATTTTTTCGCACTTTTTATTTGTTTCGAAGGACGATTTTCAAGATATGCCACTTTCAAGTGGTCGGCGCATGCCACTAGAAAGGGGTGACTGCAATCTCAACTGCCGTTCAACGCTTTCCTTCCATGTTTTTCAAATTAGCGTAAGTGTAAGTGATGAAAACAGTAGAACTTTCGATTTTCTTCATCTAGTATTTATTTTGAAGGGCCTGAAAAACTACTCTGGATTGACTACGGACATGAAGAAATAAACATTTTAAGGCCAGTTTTGACGCGGAAATAGTCAAACAAATATTTTCAGTATGATTTTTGTGGTTAATGTGCGAAATTTGCAAAGATGGTTTTCTATCTAGAATAAAAAACCCTCCGAGTATAATTTTGTTTCGTTTTATATGTATATTACGAACAGAATATTTTACGCCAATTTCAATGTCAACGCTGAAAAGATCAACGTAATACAAATAAAAATAGAATTTAAAGAAAATTCATTGAAAAGCAAGATAAGAGCCATTACTTCCTAAAGCTTTATGGCCTATTCTGTATTCAAATTCATTATGTACAGGTATACCTCGATTATACGTACACGGTACTGATTTGATTCCTTTACCTTACAAATCAGACCAAGAACTGTGTGTCCGCAGCTGTACACAAAAGTCGTCTCCAAATCACGCGGTCCGCAGACTTCGTGTTGACAACTAGAGGTTCTCTTCCAACGACTCATGGAACTCATTGTTGATTCGTCTCATAAAAGAAATTGAGCCCAAGGAAGGCACGGTTTTGAGCCAAAACACGTAATGGTACCTATTTGCGGGTGTAGTTGTCAGCAAAAATGGCGATGGGTGGTTAAAATTGTTTTCTTATGAAACTGGAAAATGATGATTCTAATCCTCCTATCTCCGCTCTTCGCTTAACACATTGTACTCTAAACATAAGAGCCCTTCACATTGTTGTAGCTCCTTTCGAGATTCAAAAGCACTCCAGAGTTTCCAAAAATGTTTACCGATGCACATCACATAATATATACCGAGATATACCGAGAACTTAATGGCGTAATCGGCACCTAGTTCACGTATTTTAGAAAATATTCTGGAAACGTTATCCACATAGAAAAAAATAGTTTCAATAGGCACGTAACATTTTCCCTCGCTTGAGCCAAAGCAAGCGTAAATAACTAAATTGTTTTTAATCTTTCATATGCCATACAACAATGTTTGCAATCTTCCGTACAACAGACATTATTGCAGAAATATCTGGCTTAAAATAACATGAAATAACCCTTTAATTTCTGCCAAATCTAGCATTCTCTTAATGTGCATTATATAACGCAGAAAATTAAATGTTTCTTTGTAGACCTGATTCTAGCCGCTGCGCGTATTCCTGGGCAACTCCGTTTTCTCACTGTAGCAGACATCGACTTGTGGAGTGCACCGTTTATAATTCAAATCTACTACTGTAGGTCTCGAGCATAGGATTATACCAAATTTTTACCAAACTCCACAGATAAAAAGAAACATTGAATTTTCTGCGTTTCTAATGCAAATAAAGGGAATGCTAGATTTGGTAGAAAATAATTGGATATTTTATGTAAATTTAAGCCAGATAACGCCTGAATATCATTACCAGGTTATCATTCTTTGATTACTGAATATGTTATTATTGAGGCTTAATTTACAGCCAAATTAACAAATACTTACTCGTTGAATATCATAACAATTTCAATTTTCAATTATCAATTTAAAATCATTTTTTCACACTAGTATCTAAAATAGTTCTTTTGATAAAAATGTATTATTTCTTGTTCAAATATACTGGTAATATTGATAGTTTTGGATTCAACTAGTAACTATCGTGAAAGAAAAACTCATATTGAAAATGATAACATACGGTAAAAAAATTAGCGAATGATGATAACTAAACTTGTTGTGCGATAATAGTGAAAGCAAAACGATATTTGGGATAACAGAACTTGTGACTAGTATGGTTCAAGCTGGTTAGTTTGTTTTTCTAGGGGTGTGGACTTTGATAATATGTGTTGAAAAAGAATTTATTAAGTTTATTGATCATATGGTCTCCAAGTGGCTTTCTGAATGTCTTTGTGGGAAAGAAGTACTTCGGACTACTAATACACAAAACGCCATGAAGTTCATACATGTTTGCCGATGTTGTTCAATGTGGCATGGCGATCAGCTCGATTTTAGTCATCGGGTCTCCTTTCATGCGTGTAGTGCACGTTCATAATGCTAAATTCATGGCATGAAGATGGCGCTATCCTAGCCGCAAACTTGTTGCAAATCGTTTGAAGAAACTTCACTCTGACTCAGTTCGGTCACAAACAAGTTGCCGAACCTAATAATGATGGTTTGGTGTTCCTTGGGTTGTTCCTCAGTTTACATATTCTTGGAATGATTGGAAATTCTCCAATAATACGTTGGCCCCTTTTTTCAGCACTACAAAGCCGGTCCCCAGCTAGCTGATGGTGCCACAACTCTGGCAGACACTTGTTCACCAAAATTTTTGCAGCTCTACGACTTCGAATTTGTCTGGTTGAAACTCGTCATATATTACCCTATCGTAAAATAAGAAGCAGGGAGCAACCTCGGCGTAGTGTTTAGCACATCTATACCTATCATTGGGTTGGTTAACCATATTCCAGTCAATACCACGGGGTCCACAGTCAATAACAGGGGGCTTTAATATATGTATATCTGCAGGTATGCCAAGTACCAAAATGACTCATTTCCCAAAATAACAAACTATTTGGATAAATAATTGGTCATAATCCGAATCCCCCAGGGATAATCAGAACTCGGTACAAAATGGTCAATCGATCGCAAGTTTGTCCATTTTTCAATGTTAAAATAGCAAATCTTGAATACTTTTACAATATATAATTAAATAAAAATGAGTTTTTATACTGAAATAGTATAGGAGAGTTAGAAACAAAAATCGTCGCTCTACATTAGAAGCAATGGTGCACATCAAACTTTAAACGCGTTTTTTATGCTTGTGCTGATTTTTGCTAAACTAAATTATATGCTAAAAATATTCAATAAAATGATGAATAATGAAACGTTTCAGCATGAAAGGTATGCAACTCGAAAGCATTTTCGAGCCCAGGCTTTTTGTCGTATCAAATTAAATTCACTCTGTATATACTTATTATCTTATGATATTCAATGTTTGATATATATTACATGACCCTCATTATAGTTCATCGATTAAAAAATTTCAATACTAAGGTGGGAGGGTGCATCAGGCCATCATTGAAGTTGCAATTGAACAATGAAGAGCACAGAGAACCGGAGTCTAAGAAGGGATGAGTCTTTCATGTATGGTTGGTTCATTCCATTCCAACAGTTGTATTGAATTTTACGCGCCTTCCTCAAACAAACCATTTAGTGTGAAGCTTAACTGAGTTGCGTATTTTATCGCATCATATTGCTGCAAGGAGATTCTCTTAGTCCTGCAGGTTTTGGGAAAGTGTCGCTCCAACCCTTTATGGCCCTTCATACAGCAGTATGTTGAATTTTTCTAGAATGGTGGCTTCCTACATACATAACTACATATAATAAGCAACTCAAAAAACACTTTCAAAGCACGAGTTGCTACTTTCATTAACAGCGAACCTTCAATTTGTTTATTTGGTGTTGTCCATGACCTCCATGTCACTAATTTATGCAAAATACCAAATTTTCCTTGAAGAAATTAGTTCTTTTAAGACTAACCTAAGTGCAGTGAAGAAAATATCTTCATTGGAATCAACATTTTAAATTGTACTTCCAAACATTTTCTATAAATTATTTCCGAGCTTCAGTTCGGTGCTACTTAGTTGTCATTAGGTTAACGTTACGTAATTTTACATAAGAAATTTGCATATGGATCAGAGCTCGGCGAAAATAGAGTTGTGGAAATTTTTGACGTTCCTAAAGCCCAGAATTGTTTCTCCTTGCCATTCAATATTATTTTGCTTACACTCAAATGTGGTTCAACAATGGAAAACTCTGAACTTATTGATGTGCATCAAGAACAAAATGTTGAAAACCGATAATGTAATTATATTGAAATTGCCATCTAACTGCACCAAGCTTTTTATTGACTGCATCATAACATATATTTGTACCACACAATGTATAAAACCCCTAATTGGTTTTATACTGTGTGGATAGGGGCCTCATGAGAAATATTTATAAAAAACCAAACATGGAAATTGATTTCGAGGTGTTGTATGACTTTCTGACATTGTGAAAACCCACAAAGCCAAAGCCTCAACATTTGTAAATCTGACCACTTGTGTGTTCGATTGCATCACCAACCATCAGCAATACGACGGTGAAACTCGACGTTGAACAAATCAAACCTACTTCTAATTGAAACCATTCATTTACAAAACGCTTTTCAAAAAGTTGTCGACTGGCTGCTCTGCGGTCTGAGGCCCACTCACTGGAAAAAAGGGATTAACCGAAATATACTATCAGCAGTTTAATTGTGAGAGTGCAGCGGGCCATAAATCATGGTTTGGTCACCTCTGCGAATACTTACGAACCAGGTTGCGATTGCCTGGCATCAGAGCATGCCTCTCCTGAACATTCGAGATCGCGCGTTTCTCTCACCAACCAAGATATTGCCAGCAGTCATTCTTTAATTAACAATTGTTCACTCTGAACTTCGTGGTATGTGCTGCAGGTACGTGGACGGTAATTCTAGGCAGCAGTGTTGCACATGTATTTCATCCATCCTAGGCATTTAAAGCAACCGCAACCACAGCAGATGAAAACCAGGCCATATTGTTGAACAGAAATTTCCATCAAAATTAAACCATCAAACTATAATAAACTTTGGTGATTCGAATTTTCCTCTCATTTGCTGCTAAAGGAAAAAAGGTGTAGGTATATCCGCGTTTCCGTATTCGGCATGATGAAAATAAAAGTCTTCATGAGAGTGGGAAAATGAATTTCGTTGTTTGATGTGTTACAGAGAAGCGATTCGAGTTGACAACGTTGTGAAACATAACGTGAAACAGATAATCTTCAAGAATTCACCAAGGATAAAGCGCACCTGCTGTGCCCAAGAAATTAGGAAGATTACTTCACTCAGTACTGTGAAAGTGCCACAGTTGAAATACTGACAGTCTAAGGAAACTAACATGAATTCTGCTGTCAGGATAATGATGAAGTTTTCCATCTATATTTACTTCTAGTGTTTCCACATATTTTCGTCACACGTGCTATGGAGCATTCTCCTGGCAAATATAGCAACATTGTGATTTGTATGAAAATCAGCACATTTTTTATAAAGGAAAAAAATTTTCGCAGTTAATCGAATCATAAGACTCAAACAAACTTTTTAAAAGGGGCTATATGTTTGGTGGTATTGAAATTCCGTCTATAAAAATGATGTAGGAAATCAAAAATAAGTTGAATCAACTGCTACTGCAGGACGAAATCGTGTAAATGTTATATAAAATCAATAATACCATTTATTCTCTGACCACACAAACAAACATTCATCTGCTTTCTTCAACAATTCTGCAAAGAATTCACCTGCACTCTTAGCTGTTAGTGGTGTTTAAAATTGTAGGTCTTTTCAAAGATAATGTTAGCGGTATAGATGGAGCATCATGGCTATCTTATGAAAATAACCTGTTTGGAATATATAACTAACATGTATCAATTGTGTTCAAAATATTTTGAAAACAGTTGTACTTAGTAATATACTGTGGATATAAATGTTTACTCGTTTATCAATGGAAATTATTTCATCTTTGAATACACAAAAATCCCAAACATTTCTTCACTTTTGGTGTTATCCAGCTGAAGAGTCCCGCTATAGACCTGCGCGCCGGTGCGCCGTCGCCGTATACCGCCACTATTTTCGACCGGCGCGCCGATGACATTTCTCCGTGTATACATCCTTTCGATTGTACACATTAGCCCTCAGTTCTTGTATTATACTGATACTACGTGTGAGGCGGTGATCCAGCTTTGTCGTTTCAGTCTAGCAACGTGCGGTGTACGTTTTTGTGCTTCGAACTATCGGCAATTCCGCAGTGAGTTAGAATTTAAAAACCATAAAATGTCCGCCTTAAATGTCGAAAATTCGATACTAATGGTTATCGAACAGCGATGTGTGGACAAAGTTTGCTGCACTAAAATATGTCAAAAATGGTTTCATTCATCTGCTTCCTGACAAAGTGTTTTACAATAAATAATATATCTAATCGAGGGAGGATCAAGAAATTGACAAGAAACCTACAATTGATTAGTCATTGACATTCGGCAAGTAAGTTTTATTTATAATGAAATTGTTTATTTTTTCTTAAGTCGATATGTCCAATTGGAATCAACTTGGATCTAATCAGTTTTCTATCCGACAAGCCGGTTTAGTCAGATTGGGCTCTTCTGTTGCCGTCGACGTTCCATTTCCGTTATCACTGCGTTTGTGACTTGAGATTTTCTCAGGTAAACAAGGTTACGTCGGGTTGCATGGCTATGTATACTTTGGTTGAATGACTATGTATAATTTTTTCCGAGTATGGGGCCACCGTTAATTGAGAAATACACTAAAAAGTGTAGTGACTATCTATTTATGTTTGAGTAATGCATAAAATATGATAGAACAAAGGTTACCTTCTAACTTTCATATTTTCTTCATGTTTAACAAAATTTGCTGAATGGTATTTCATAATTTCTTCAAACATAAGAGGAAACGAAATGTGCCGTGCAGACTACGAGCTATATCACCTTGATATAAAGTAGCTTGATATCAATGTTCGTACACCTAGTTTTCAATGAAAATAACTACATCTGAAGACTCAAAAGAGCGTAAAAAAGAAGAATGTTATGGCCGATTCAGATTCTTAAATTTTTTATTTTCAGATTTTTAGTTTTTTTAGATTTTTAGGTTTGTAGATAATTTTTAGATTTTTGGATCTTAAGATGTTTAGATTTATAGATTTTTAGATTTTGAGAATTTTATATTTTTAGATTTTTAGATTTTTAGATTTTTAGATTTTTAGATATTTAGATTTTTAGTTTTTTAGATTTTTAGATTTTTAAATATTTTAATTTTCAGATTTTTAGATTTTTAGATTTTTAGATATTTATATTTTTAGATGTTTTAGATTTTTAGATTTTTTAAATATCTTTAATTTTTTGGGATTTTAGATTTTAGATTTTTAGATTTTTTAGATGTCAAGTCTCACATCTGTGTACACAGACTTACAGGTAAACACATACACACGTCAATTTATCGATCTAAGTCATATGACACTATGGATACACCTTCCATCAAAATATTAGACTTGGAGTGATCCTTTAGTCTTTATAGTGCACGAAAAACCAAAACAGAAAAAAGGGATTAGCATAAAAAAGTGTTGAGGGGATAATTTATGGCCGCACCGATTCACGCCGACTCAAGATAGATCGGCGCACAGATCTAGTCCCATATAAAATTGCAACATAGAAAAAACACTGTGAAAAATAATTTAGTTGACCGATCCTTTTCAAACATTAAGAAAACTTAAAATAACTCATTAGTAAGCTTTTGGCATATTTATTTCATCTACTGTAAAACCATAACTGTACGCTTGCACCTTACGCTTAAATCCACTCATTAGCTCCTGTACAACATCTGGCTGCAGCTTCTTCTGTACAGAAACCCACTTTTTCTTCATGTCTTCCTCAGATTTGACCTCCTTGGGATGCTTCCATAGTGCCTGTTTCATAATAGCGCAGTGTATTTCGATGGGCCTTAGTTCCGGTGCGTTGGAGGGTTCATGTCGCCTGGGTACGAAAGTGGCCCCATGGGCTTCGTACCACTCCAGGACAACATTTAAATAGTGGCACGACGCTAGATCCGGCCAGAAGATCGTAGGGTGCTCGTGACGCTTCTGAAGACACTGCTTGAGATTTATCTCCCCGTTTACAGCCCCGGAAGTCACGAACGGCGCACTCATTTTGCCACATGAGCAAAATTATGTATTTCTTGACAAACTTTGAAAGTTTATGTTTCCTTACTTCTTCAGGAAAATCAAACTTGTGCTGAACGTTGAAAAATAGTGTCCCCGGAATCTGCAAGAATCAGCTTTGACGTAAATCTCATCATCCATGATGAGACAATGAGGCCCCCTCAACATCTGGGTGTGCAGTTTCTGGGTCCGTGACTTTCCCACCATATTTTGCTGTTCGTCACGATTTGAAGACTTAAGCACTTTGTACGTATGCAGTCTTTCCCGGTCCTTGACTTTTTGAATGAAAGACTTGAACAGATTTAAAATTCTGGCCACATGCCTGAACGAAGCATTAGGATTTTGTTTGAACGATTTCACGACACGCTTATGATCCTGATCACTAATAGAACATCCCTTTCTGATCGCATTTCTCCTTCCGTTTGATGCTCAGAGTACCATAGTAACATTTAATCACACGACTCACCGTTGATTGCCGATTCCTAGTTGTTTTCCGATGTCCCGATGCGAGAGATAAGGATTTTCCAGGTGCTTGCGCAAAATTCGCGACGTTGCTTTTCGGATGACGCCATTTTTTTCCAAATTATAGAAAAAACTGACAGCGATAATACAAAAAAAACACTCGATACTACTTCTACCAAAATTTTCAAGAGAAAATATCCAACGAGTAATTTTCTACAGCTTTTTACTATGATGCAATTTAATGTGGGACACTCTTGAGTTTCTGTATCTAATTTGATATGAGAAGAGAAATTCATTAAATTTTTGCAAATTGTTTTTTAGTTGATTGGTGAAGATGACGTTGTGCATTATTGACGTAACTGCAGTTCAGCTGGATATGGGTTCATAGTAAGGCTTTGTGCACAAATTACGTAACGCAAAAAAACGGGATTTTGGACCCCCTCTCCCCCCTATGTAACAATAAGTAACACGTGACCAGACTCCCCCCCTATAATTACGTAACGCTCACGGATCCCCTTCCCTCCTATTTCTCAATTATGATAAAATTTTCACAAAATCTGTTATTGTTTTTTTATGTTTAATTATTATTTGGGTAACTTGAAATTAGTAAAGATTGCAAACATCGGTCAATTAATTTCATTTAAGTAACTTAAAGCTATTATAAAGATTACGAAAAACATTTCCCTCATTGTACTGTATTTATTCAGGGTACTGGACGTTTTTAAAACTGTTACAAATATTAGTTCAACAAGTTTACTCAAATGTCTTTCAATTATTTAATGTATCACCAAAGTTTTATTCATATCACTTATATTTAGTTAAAAGATTACAACAGTATCTTATGCAATGCATAATAATAACCTATTGAAATTATAATCTAATTATTATTATTTATTTTTTTAATACATTAATCAGAGTTATCCTTTTGATCCGTGCAATTCATGAATAAGGGCTGTGTACGACTTATTCATGACGGCAAAAACAGAGAACAAAAGGAGCAGTAACAAGTGCATTTGATGTAAGCTACACGCAGAGGAATATTGGCTGATTGAACGCAATGATTAGAATCACCATTTTTTGAGTGTAAAATCAAACCATTTTTTTTAGTATAATGCAATGATATATCATCACAAACGAAATTTCTTATCGAATCCAATATTGTTAATCAATTATGATTTCCAACAGAAATAATTAATGATTCATCAAAATATTTTTGTAGATTCAACAATCAACAACAAATTTAACATAATTTTTAATTATTTCAATGGTTCTAATATGAATAACAATTTATTTTTTCAATTCAACCGCGTTGGTCGAATTAATGCAAAGGTACATCGTTTCCAAAAATCTTATTTTTTGATTCAACCATAAGTGCTTTTTGTTTCCAATAGAAGCCTCCTTTACAGCGCTTTAAGAAACAATAAAATTTATTGTTGGTTCAAACAAATAATCGGTATTGTTTGAATAAATGAAAATTATGGGTAAGCCGTGAGTCAACAATAAAATTTGTGGAATTTACACAAAACAATACATTTCTCGGCATGTAGATGTACCGTTTATGGACAATTGCGCCAATTAGTGACTCAAATCGTCATAAGATATCCTTCGTTTAGAAGAACACATTTAAATAGTACGTCTCCATTTATCAAAGCTTTAGAATTTGGTCTGAAATCAAAAGAAAGAATTCAATTTTCCATAAAATTTCAGCTTTCTTGCACCATTTGGCCAAAATATTTTCCTAGAGGGTTTGAGCTGTCGAGTTATTAGTACGAGACACTGAAGAAGTCTGCACATTGTAGACGAAATACGCGTATCTGTCGAAGATAAGCAAAGGTAGTTGGAATTAAATGGAAGATACTAATTCTTCTTCTAATTTCTAGTTACAAAATATTTTTTTTTTGTCTTGATTATCGAGATTTTCAGCCTCGGGCTGGTTCATCTCCCGTCGTAGTCAGTCAAACACCACTTTTGGGCATTTTCGTAATTTCTCCGGGGGTGAGATTCGAACTCGTGACTTAGGCGTGAGAGATATGAATGTTAACCAATACGCCGGGATCGCCCCCGGCCATAAATGTGTTTCTATTATGGCCACTTCCATAAGGAATACATGCGATTGGCCATCAAAGGAATCAAAATTAGAAACTATGGCGATATTTGGTGCAGTGTTCCAGCCATGGCAAACGTGATTAATAATACAAAAACAAAACTTTGGTTCAGTTTTGATATTTTTCCTTCAAAATATGGATTTAACGCTTTCATTTTACTCATTGAAAATGGGGTTTCACAAAAAATTTAAGCATAGTTCTTAACTAGTAACCCTTTGCTACTTGCTACTCTGCTTGGTACACAGGAAGTTTTATCTATTTTCAATTGGTTATTCACTTTTGATTTATTTTTCAAATTGGTTATTTTGTTACGTAACGATTTAACAAACCCCCCCTCCCCCATATGTCACAATAAGTAACGGTTGCTCAACCCCCCTCTCCCCCCTTCATGCGTTACGTAATTTGTGCACAAAGCCTAATTCCAGTTACTGCAGTTTCTTCATCTATTACGCATTGAACGGTCAATTTGTTTTTTAGTGTTTTTTAGTTGGTAATATCACAAATGGCACACACAGTCGATTTCCTTACGTTTGACGTTAGCACACTACCGTCATCTGTTCAGCTCAATCACCCAACCCAATGCTCAACAGATGGCGCACGTATGTTGATGACGACGATTTGTAGTGCTAGATCCTGGGCTAACTTTAGCTTAGCTTAGTTTAACTTGAACTTAACACGTATCAATCGTATTCATCAAAGATGAATCGGAATAAGGTGACGTCTAAGCGTATAATTGTTTCATGACTGAAAAAAAACAGCCTTCCTCTTTCCATCCACGAAATCGTTAATACATCTCTTATGATCAAGGTTGTCAATATTGTCAATTGCATTTTTCGACAACTAATTATCGTTCCTCTTAGGAAAAACGGCAAATAAATCAGTAAAATGGAAAGCACTCACCCGGATACAATCAGCAACAATCAGCAAACGTGTACCAATCGGTTCGTTTTTGAAATCCATTTACACCGGATTTTAGTTCTATTCAACACACAAATGATGAAAGTATGACTCTGGTCATAAACACAGCATCCACTATCACACGCGACGGTTATTATTGAGATTCTAATAAGGAAAACTTTCATCACACCTGTAGTGCTAGATCCTGGGCCAACTTTCGGCTCACGGCACAAAGCCTTTGCGAAATGCGATCATCTTCTTGTGACTTCATGTGGTGATCTC
Source organism: Aedes japonicus (assembly GCA_034211315.2). NCBI lineage: Eukaryota > Metazoa > Arthropoda > Insecta > Diptera > Culicidae > Aedes > Aedes japonicus. Next base: position 96,545 of record JASCZW010003122.1, read on the forward strand.
CATGTGTAGCGATAAGTAAGGCTATGCTGGAAGTAGGTGCTATGAATGACCATGTTCTTAAAGACGGCAAAATCAATGATTTGTAGGCCGTTGTCGTTCGTCAGCTGGGTCAGGTCAGGTGAGTTCTGAACTTACCAATGATCCGTCTGAACTCCTACTCCTAGCCAATCTGTGCATACAGAACTCCTATGATGATCTTGACGTCGTTATTTGGACAGCGGTCTTCCTCGCGTTCAAGCTGCGCGTAGAATGCGCCTTTGTCATCATCAGAGTTTCGAGAGTGTGGGCTGTGTACGATGGTTATGCTAAAGTTGATGAACCGACCCTTGATCCTCAACCTGCAATTTTTTTCGTTAATCGGCCACCAACCGATCACATGCCTCTGCATATCACCCATCACGATGAAAGCTGTTTCCAGCTCACGTTGCCGCAGCTGTGCTAGATGGTATGATTGCCTCTAAATGTTCGCACCATAGATCCCTTCTAACACACCTCCTGTAGCACTACGATGCCGACACCCGTGGACCTTAAGTACATCGAAGAGTATGCGTGTGCTTTCAATGAAATTGGAGATCTACAACAGCCTATCCCGGTTGGGACGGATGCTGCATTGGTATTTCCTCAAATACAGAGCTAGGCTCAAGCGCCAGTCCTCGCCGGAAGTCGTGTTTTTCAATGGGCGCTCAGGAGATAACATTTTTTCTAACCTTCCACCTTTTCTTTATCTACTAAGTAGCTTTGACTCTTTTTCGGCGAACTTTCACCGGCCGACTAGAACTATTCAAGAGTTTCAAGAACTCTAAAAACACTTCCACAATGCATGGATTTGTATTATTGTGTAGTTATCAGAAATTAATAATAAGTAGATCGAAAACAATTTAATCATATGTGATAGCTTATCAAAGATTTCGATTGTTCGCGATCATTCATATCAATGAAAAAGATACTTAATTACGAAATTTGATTGAACGCAAAACAACCCTACAACCACAATGAGGAAGCGTGGAAGTTCTACACAACTTCATGGACTCCATTTCAAAAAAATTTTTTGAAAAGATTAAAAAACGGAAAGCGAATGAAATATTAACCATTGCAGTTTACCGTTGTTTGTTATTCATTGACGGAGTACAGGTAAACCTCGAGTACATCAACTTTCTCAATTCAAATCAAAATTTTATAACAACGACAGGTAATATGGGAAATTTAATACAGCTGCTCTTTCTTATGCTTGTATTAGATACAATCAGTAGTTTTTATGCTATTTTGATTTGAAGTGAGAAAAATGATGTACGTACTATTCGAGGTATACCTGTAATTGATTTGCATAATAAAGCCGCAGTACATTTAAACGAATTTCCCATCTTCAAACATTCTTTTTGTTGTCAATCTATCAAAAAATCCAACATTAAAGTTGAAATTTGCAAGAATTATTATTCCTATAATGAATAATATGAAACTACCTTGAATAATTTGTGAATCGTTCATAATATTTTTTTTTCGAAAAACGTCTGTGCAATTAAACGAGTTTTCCTCACTGTATGCACAGGGAACCGAGAAAATGTCAAACCCAGAAGCTTCCCTCGACTAGACTGGGAATCAAACCCGCTGAATCCGGCTTGATGAACTGTGGATGAACTGTGGCTTACCCACGGATCACAGTCGGTAAGGTCGGTCTGAGGTCCCTGCTCAATAGCACACAATTTTTAAAGTTTATTAGTTTTGATCCTGCAAAAATTCCAAATTCCATATTTGTGTTCTAGTGTCCTTCACTTTAATACCGTACCCACACAAACTTTTATCTGTTATGAATGAGTGCATAGTAATAGTTCAATCAATAATAGTGCAAATTTCGTAAAATTAATGTTAATTTCGTAAAATTAATGTTATTTTCGCAAATTTCGTAAAATTAATGTTAATTTTTTGTTTAGAATATTAGATTGACTTTTTTTAAAGATATATTCACTTTCAACTTGTAGTGATTTGTTCATGAAATCTTCTTAATGTGTGAGCCCCATATATTGTTTACCTCATATATAACAATAATGCATGCAGCTGATATAGATTTGATTATGATTTACTTTTATTTTTACTATGAAAACAAAACGGTATGGATATTCAAACTTCGAACGGATAAATTAATTTAGGTAAATATACATTTCAAAAAAAAGATTCATGAGCAAATCATTTCCAAATACATAACAATTACATTAAATAGCTAGTATTTGTGTTGTCAACATTGACCTTCAATGTTTCCCATTCCGTTGTTCGATAAATAACAATCCGAAAGGATTTACGACTATTTTTGAAGGCTTTTAATAGGATTGAAAATCGCTACCCTAAATTGAAATGGATGAACACTAGTCTGAACCAACCCAGTCAAAAGTTTGCCCATGTGAATCCACAAAATACTGACGCAACGAACGGGAAGAAAAAATCTCCAACTAACTACGCTTTTATCACTGAACGCTGTATGGCATGGATTTAAAAAGATCTCAACAAACGGACAGCAAGCATTCGTAAACATATACATACCAACGTGAATATGCTTGAAGTTTGCCACTGTTGCGTTCTATTCTGCTCATGCTGTGCTACACATCGGTCGAAAAATCATATCCCACCATCATTCTCTGTCAGCAATGAATAGTGGCTGGAACTATAAAACTGCCTTTATATAATGTGGCCTTCAGTGACTTATACAGTCTGAAATAAATGTGTACAGAAGGAAGGCGAATGAAAAATGCTAATTTTTTATTGTAAACGCAAATCATCAGCGTCATTAATTCGTTTTTATTAGCAATGAATCCAAAATATTCAGCTAACAAAAAATCACGTTCTAAGCTAACCAACTTTGCGAAATTTAATCAGATAATGTTTGATATATTTGTATTTAAAATCAAAACAAAGTTCTTATGTTAGCAACTATTAAAGATGACCGAACATATACATAATGAACAAGCTATGACCTGATTTTTTTAAAGTACATTCAAAATTTAATAAACGGTCTCGACTGCTTATTGTATGGTCAACTTTGATTCCCGATATATAACAACAGGTATCTCTGGATTGATTTGAAGTTAGAAAAATGTAGTTTAGTCAAAATTATTGTATTTTATTGTACTTTCAGAGAAAAAGTTGGAAAATTGCACCGATGGCGTTCGCATGAACTCGTGGACTTTGTAAGGAGTTCCCACCATCATCTAGACTGGACATCAGTCGATCACTGCTTTGAGTTCGTTGTCTTATTTTATTCATCAATAGGCTAAAATTTTAATAGGCTTAGTTGAATCAATCTTGACTAAAAGTCCATAGCAGCAAATTCCTTGCCAAATCCTCAATATCCAAACTAATGAGACGATTCCTTCTTATATTAAGAGCAGTTTTTTTTTTTCAATTTCAAAACTTTGAAACGGCTAAGGGAACGTCCATTACAACGTCACGCAAAAATGCCACCCCCCACCCCCCTCCCCCCTTACTGCGTGACATAATTGATGGACGATCTCTAGAGATTGAATTAATTATTCCTTGGAATCTTTAGGACATTAAACCAATGAATTTTTACGGGAGACTTTTTTTCGTTCAATCAAAAGCAGTTCTTCCTAATTTCACATGTATTTTTAAATGTGTTCGACAGGGTCCCAGGATACCTTTTCAGGTTTCACATTACAAAATTTCATAGCTTATTTTCAAACTGGAAGCTGGAATTCAGAGAAATCTTATTAGAAAATGAAAGGCAACTTTTTTTTTATAATATTTTTTTTCTGTAGTAGCAGGTAAGGCCAAGGGATTAAGTGTTCGACAGGGTACCGAGGTACCCACCAAATTCAAATGATTACAAATCTGACAATTATTGACCAATTTTAATTCTTTCGACACCGTTAGAGTCAAAAACTCATTTTCTTCATGAACATTACTGACACTGACCATTAAAATTCATCTGGTTCCCAAAAATCCGGGTGTCGAGGGCTGTGGTCCGGAAGATCAATTGAATTTTCGGGAATGGATGTCAAAATCTTTAGAATAATTCCTATCAACTATTTCTTTCCCATCGCAGGCTATACTTGTTGGCATCTGATGATTTGTTTTCAGACCGGTAATTCCGGAACAAGTTTCCGTTTGGTCTCGAGTGGCCTTGAACATATTTAGAAGGAACCCCTGGCAAATATGGGTTTCAAAATTCTTGGAATTTCTCCACAAGGCTATTTCTGAACGTTCTGTGGCCATACGATAATTTTTCCTTGGAACGGTCATTCCTTCTGAAAATCTTCATGGCCACTCGAGGCCCCATGGGAACCAGTTCCGGATTGTCAGGTCCAAGGACAAATCATCAGATAGCCACAAAACGTCAAGAAATATCCAACTGGAGACATTTCATGAATTTTGATACCCATATTACCAGGGTTTCCTTCTAAATATGTTTATCGCCACACTAAGCCACACCGGAACTGGGCTGCAAAATGGTGAGTACACAACTGGAAAGGAGCGTGCGCCCCGGCAACATAGCTCTAGTCCTTACAAGTTCCTACCTCATGCTTCCACGGGTCAAGAGATGACAAAGACCGCCAGCTAAGGGTTGTGTTATTATCTGGTAGTGCAGCTTGTTGTCCTTTTGACTTTAGCTAGATTGAGGAGGTGCGTGCCGAGCGTCTGTCCACCAAGAAGGTGCGGCTCAAACAGCGTCTGTCCTGGGCATCCTGGCCAACCTAACTCACGTTATGTCAAGAGATAGGTTGGGTTTTCGGTAAGTGAACGGTTGGAAGTTCATTGACTAACTATAGCTGCTTTTTACACGGTCAGGTAATTGAATTTTTCTAGTGTAAAATTTCATGTACATTATTCTAAATTGAAATTTGTATAAACAGTAATTGTGTCTTTTATGATATCTTTTTATATGAGAAAAGTGAGACATTTTTAAGTATTTGATCCATTCCATTTGGATTAGCCTATGAAAGCAAATGAGTCCTATACGAATAACATGCAGCGCAAGATGCGTTTGAAAGTATTATTCTTTGATATTATGATGCATGATGATGATATTATGATATGCTTTTATGGTAAGTTATTTCAGTTGAAATTTTTTTAGTGAGATCCTTCGTCATTTTTATAGCTCAAAACTATTTTATTAGGAACAGTAGAAGTTAACAAAATATCAGCACATTTACTAGTACACATAAAAACAAAAATAAATGTGTTAATTGAATCAAGGTTCAGTACAGCCGTGAAATTTTCTTGTTTGTCTTAACATTTTTTATAAATCATATAACAACATATAACATCATATAACTGAAATTGAAGGGGTAGCTTAAGGCAGTCGAGGATTTGTTGACGGGACAAGGGTCCCAGTCCCTTGTCATGCGAAGACACGCGGCCATCTGGCCTTAGTCTTCCGAAGGTCCTCACTGAGATCGCACCCTGCTACACTAAGCCATCACGTAGGCTATTCTCTCAGAACAACCTGCTGAGAATAGTCCTGCAGCCATAGGTAATCATTGCACTGATGGTGGATTCTTATCACATCACATCACATCACATCAGTATAATATAATTTCTGAAACAACAGTTTGACCAAGTCTTGAATTTGACCAGTAGTTCTTTATGTGCATACCAATTGTTTTGACAACAATTTATCGTAGTTGCGAGGAGATCATTTTTTGCAGATTATGGTTGGTTAAACAAATTATAATATATCATTGGCAATTTATTTATGGAACATTTTCAATAATTTACAGATGATATGCACATGTGTTAGTGCGCAAATGTTACATTCTGTGGATCAGTTTTGAAAGTTTAAAAAAAGTTATTGAACCTTTTAAGGATTATTTGCAGTATGTTTATGGGTAATCCTAAATTTTTTTTAATCATTTCTTTGATATATAACGGTACATTTTAGACATTTATAGCTAAACTTTGTTGGAAGGATCAAATTGATGATTTTTAAGGATCATTTCTATTTTTTAGGGAATTTCACCAGAGTCTTATGGGTCAAACATGCGTCTTCTATAGAACGATTTTCAATTTTTCATTGCTTCAGTTTGTGTTCAGGTTCCCACGGGAACCTGTTACAGAATTGCACTTCCAGGCACAATTCAACAAATGGCCCACAATGGAATTGAAGTAGTTTCTAGGATTTATTCCAAAGATTGTGCCATCCATTCGCGGAAATTCAAATGATATTCCCAAATAATGTCTCTGTACCGAAACTCAGCCCCGGAAAGCCGGATCTTTGGGTACCAGATCAATCCAAATGGACATTGCTGATAACATACATAAAGTGTATGTTTTTGAATCTAATGGTGCCAAGGCAGTCTTAATAGAGTTTTTTTGTTAAACACTTACATTCTTTACCAATCAGACTAAGGCCGGTGGGGCATCTGCTGTATACAGAAGTTGCCTCCGTTGTAATCGGTCATTGGCTGTACCTCGCCAGCCTCGCTACTTGATCAATCCACATTGCTCGTTGCGCGCCTCTTCTTCTTGTACGCGTCGGTTCTTTTTCGAAAAATATTTTAACAGGGCTGTGTCGTCTAGCATTCTAACGACATACCCAGCCCTTCGGAGCCGACCGATTTTTGCGATGTATACGATGGGAGGTTCTCCCGGCAATTGATGCAATTCGGGGTTCATTCGCTTTCTCCACGTTCCGTCTTCCATCTGCCACCGTAGATCGTACGTAGCACCTTCCGTTCAAAGACACCAAGGGTGCGTTGGTCCTCCACTAGTAATGTCCATGTTTCATGGCCGCAGAGAGCTACCGGTCTAATTAATGTCTTGTAGATGGTGAACTTTTTTCGATCTTAGCGTCCTTCGGAGTCCAAAATAGGCACGATTGCCAGCCGTATTGCGTCTTTGTATCACTCTGCTGGTGTCGTTATCGGCGGTCACCCTTTACGAGATTCGAACGGACACTAGAGTTTCCATGATACTCGGACGACACACACCACTCGATTCATCGTTGCTATGACCAACCGCGTCAGTTTTTCCGGAAATCCGGGCACATAAGGGTTAAAGATACACACTTAGAAATTGTGAATTTTACACGAGACGTAATTCATGTTTGTAAAAAGTCGGGGAACGTAAAGAAACTTTTCGTGTAAAATTATGTCTCCTGAAACTGACACATACGCAATTCAACGAAAGATGTGTTTGATTGAATTAATTTTCTCATCTCTTACAACTTATTCTTATGTGCTAAAGGACGCTTGCATGTGTCGGTCTCAGGGGATAGAAATTTACATGTCATTTTGGTAGTGTGTAGTTCATAGTATTTCTAGAAATTGTTGAGACTTGAAACTTGCTTACTTACTGTCTCCTGACCATCCCTAGGGTTGCAAAGGGCCAATGTGAAAGACTTCCATCCTGGACGGTTGCTCGCTGTAGCCCTGACCTGGGCCCAGGTCAGATTTCGATAGACTTCCGTTATTTCCTTATTAAGTCTACGACGCCACGAGCCCCTGTGCTGTCCTGCTGGGTTACAATCCAGCGCTTGTAGCAGATTTCGTTTCCGCTTCTTTGTAGTGTGTAGCCGACCCACCTTCACTTTCGTTCTCACATTTCCACTGTTTCTGTTGGCATCGACGATGAAGCTCAGCATTTGAGATCCAACTGTGAGGCCACCAGACACGAATAACACACACAAACTTGAAAGCAATGACCTATTCGCCTCTCTTTATTATGATCAGTTCACTCTGATTTAAACACTTTGAATTTGCTAGCATAACTTGAAGATTATTTATTTTTTCCTTATTCAAAATCTCGTTATCTTCTAACAGTTGAAATGAGAACTTAATATATTTTTAAATCATTGGAAGCTGAAGCAACAATCAACTTGGGAGATTCTTTCAATCATGAGCAGTTCCTTCTAATTTAATAACTCGGAATTTAATAATTTAACTTGATATATTTACGACATGAAATCTTTCAATCGTGAAATTAAACTATTTCAATTTACTAACATGTCTAGTTAAGGATTCAATTTAGTATTCTTCGTAATTTTTGGGATAAGAAACTAATATTTTTTATGAGATCCATCCTTCTTACAATCATGAGCAGTTCCTTTTAATTTAAAAAGGTTTTATCAGATAACATGCCTTGTTAAGTCCTTTACGTTGAAGTTTTTTTTCTTTCTTTAAAATTTTAGCAGATTCCAATCCAAAAAAAATGTTATACACTCAGGCGACCAAGTGTCCAATTCGCTCTTATGACCTATTCGGTCAAATGCCCCAATCGGCCTAATGGTATTCGGCCTAGTGGTATCCATCATTCATCACCTGTTCCTTTGACTACAGAAACAAAATTGTTCCCTAGTTTGTAGTCATTCGTACTTGGGTTCATTGGTGGATTTGAAACTCCGTAATGCTCCGAGAAAATATAATCCACCAGCGGTACGAAAATAATTAAGTCAGTACAAAATTTGAATTTGAAAAATTTAAATGTAATCTGACATGACCTTTCGAGGAACTGTATACTTTGTAACTTAGTTTGTTACGTGTTTGGAAAAGATAAACTAAAAACAAGCTGTTTTGCTTAAAATTACGGCTAATGAAATGGTACGGCAAAAATCCACATACACTTATAGTTCCAGTCATAATCATCAAAACAACTCTTCGATCAATTTAAATATTCTATTGAGTCGAATTTTGCGTGTACGACAACACAAACAAGTGAAAAAAGCATCAACAACACTCAGATGACAGCTTCGAGCGTGGTTTACGTACGGAATGGCAGTGCTCCTTAATTGATTTCAATTGGCTTTAATTATTTAATGGGTCCTCTGCGGGCATGACGGGCCCAACGTTGACATTCTGCTCTGTCCTCATCTACAGATCTGAGCCGACCGTCGAACGGAAAATAGCATACACGACAATAAAAAGAGGACTTGAAAATATTCCGGGTAGTGTTCTCTCATCGAAGCAAGGAACGACAGCCAGTATTATTATGTAGTCTATGTAGTCTTTTATGATGACGAGCTCTCAAATAATGATATATAAATTGTGAAATATTATAATTCAGCTCTTTCGAAACAGACCCTGTTGTGTTCTTTGAATGCTGCGGCTTTCGGTCGGTCGTTCAAATTCCGCCTTTATATTCTTTCCCAAATTAACGCGTGAAAAAGCTTAGCGGTTGTGATCCTTTTTGAATTATCTTATCATGGGTAGCTTTTGGATTGACATATTGAGATATAATGGAGGAAAATGAAGCGAGCATAATCGTTTGCTTCATCTACTAGAGTAACTGCTGAAAGTCAACTACAGACGGTGACACAAAATGAAATTCGTATTAAATAGAAAACTGCTCAAACTTCAGAAACTTCTGTTTTAAAACTGATTTATTATATTTTGTAATTTATGTCCGATTTTTCAATGAAACTGTACATGTGAAGGAGTGAGAAATGTTCACTATACTATAATAACTATAATAATTAAAACAATGTCAATATCCACGAAAAACGAAACATGCCTATCAATTTCAAATCATCTCACTACATTAAATCCTGCACGAGCCCATATGAGTCCGTGATGACGCTCTAAAGTCATTGCGAGTTCACCCCTAATTTAGAACAAACATTATCTCTCACTTGCTGACTCGCCGGTTCGTTATTACATGAATGACTCTGTAGGATATATTCGCTTCCGGGATGCAACAGTGGACGTCATACAGGTAGCGAATGTCATACACAGCCAAGTTGTCCTTTTGTGCAATACCTATAGGGGATCGGACGGTCCGCTTCCAATTCAACAGAAATCGGAGACGCACCCTTCGCACATTTGATATGCTGGCACGTACCCACTTATAGAAGGCTAAATGGACACACAAGCCAACGCAATGCATTGCATGACACTAAAAGCTATCATGTTAACGCAAAATGCAACCAATGCAGTGGGGAACCCCAGTTTGAAGCGTCGGTAGATTCATCTGTGCGGTGTTGCTTGTTTGTGGTAGGTCCAATACAACCTTCTGCAGACATATCAAGAGTCCTCTAATCGAAAATTTCAATACAATTCAAACAGCACCAAGGGTAAAAAATAGCCTTATTTTTTAGATACGTTATGAGTGTTGAACTTCCATAGTTGTTTTTAGCTGTACCATTAAGATGTGTGTTAACGTCCCGATCCTTAATTTAAAGGCCCATTGCTGACCAGATAATAAGTCAAGTGTTTTTTGATGTTGTTAAAACTCTTTAAAATTACCCACCTTTATCTGCCTGAGAATAGAGTAAAGTTGACGAAAAAGGAGAAACTTTTGATTAAAGTGAGGTAAAGGCAAAATTTTAGTTCTATTGAATTCTCATGTTTACTAAAAAGGACTAAAAACTGTGTATTTTTTTTTCAAGCATAAAAGTTTTAATTAAATATATTTTAAGCTCCCCTAAGCAACCTTCATTTTGTAACCGTTTCAGTGCAGTATGATGCCTCTGTTTTACCAAAAAGGCATCCTAGTATTACGAAAAAGCATCAAACTTTGACTCACGTATCGCGACTCTCCAATCTGCTCCCACGCCGAGTTGGTAAACTCTGGTAAAAGTTTCCAAATCAACTGTCATCAACGTAATTAAAGGTTACGGGAAACGTTCGGAAGCCTGGATCAGCGGAAATGGAAAGCTGCGAGCCGCAGTGACAAAAGAGTGACCACCGTTTTCATTTGGAACCTTAACTACTCCGTTCGAGGTGTCCTAATAACTGAACTGTCGTTTCCAACGTTTCCCGTAACCTTTAATTACGTTGATGACAGTTGATTTGGAGCTTTACCGAGTTTACCAACTCGTATGAAATGGCGTTGAATACCTTGTCATCGTCAAAAGTTTGATGCTTTCTGGGATGCCTTTTAATGGTGGTTTCTGTGTTTATGAGGTTGCTTGAGGCTTAAAATATATTTAATTAAGGCACATGCTTGGCAAAATACACAGTCTAGTCCTTTAGCTCAAACGTAATTCAATAGACAAATTTTGCCTTCTCACTTTAAAATTTCTCCTTTTTCGTCAGCTACTCTGATATCAGGCAGATAAGATAGACAATTTAAAATTTTAACAACATCCAAACACTTGTCTACATCTGGTCAGCTAGACTAACAGAGTAAGATCGAACGTAACACATAATGAAGTACAGCAAAAGTATGAAAGTTAGCCCCTTCATAGCTGTATCTAAAAATAGACTGGCCCCTTGTGTATTAATTTTCGGTCATGATAATATCTGCAGAGAGATATTGGAACCTACCACAAACAAACAACTTACCGCAATACCGGCTCCACTCAGAGATTCCATTGGTGCATTTGCATTGGCATGTCAGCTTTTTAGTGATAAACGGTGGCCCCAACCAATCAGGCAGCCTTTCTATAAAGTGAATCAAATGTGCCCAGAAGTCTCCTCTCAGGAATATTGAAGCGGACCGTGTGCGCAAAGTAACTTTGGCTGTGTATGACATTCGCTGACGTCACTATTTACTGATATATCCTACAGGTATTCATCCTCTGAAGACAGCAAGTGAAGGTAATGTTTGTTCTAAGTGGGGTGAACTCTGTGACTAGGCGTCCTGAACCATGAACAAACGTTAATGTAGTGAGATGATTTGAAGTGATAGGCATGTTTCGTTTTTCGTGGTATATTGACATTGTTTTATTTATTATGAATGACCCGCCAGTATAGTGAACATTTCTCAGCCATGCATGTGCAGTTTCATTGAAAATCGGACATAAGAACCTGCAAGATATAATCAGTCAGTTTTAAAACAGAGTTTTCTGAAGTTTATTTGATTTTCTGTTGTGGAACAAATTTTATGTCTGCCGTCTGTAGTTGACTCGGCAGTTACTGTGGATGAGCAGACGATTTCCTCCGTGCTCGTATGTCGATCAAGCCTGCATGATAGATGGCCAAAGGTTCACAACCATCAGCGCACTGCCTGTAATTTGGAAAAACAAGGCAGGTGACCGACAACCTGTATTCAGAGCACGGCAAGTACTATTTCGAAAACGTTATATAATCATTATTTGAAGTATCGTAGTTTACATGGGCTACATGTATGTACTGGCTGTCGTTTCCTTTAGCCTTCGATGTTTCCTGCCGGAATATTTTCAAGTCCTGCTGTGTCGTGTATGCTGACACTTTCCGTTCGTTGATGTGATCAACAGTGAGTTGAAATGGTACGTCGTATATATTATAATTAAGGCCAATTGAATCAGTGGGAACACTGCCATTCCATGCTGCGTAAAACCGCGCTCGTAAATCCTGGTGATTGATGCTTTCTTGTTTATGTTGTCGTACACGCAAATTCGACCGATAAGAATATTTAAATTGATCGAAGGTTGTTTTGATATGACTGGAACAAATTTCTGTAATATTAGTTTTTGCCATGCATTTCGCCAGCCAATGATGCAAGCCAAAGTACAGCTTGTTTTGAACCAGGCCGCGTAACAAACAAGTTACAAGTATACAGTTCCTCGAAGATATAAATGTCAGATGCATTTAAAATTTTTCAGATTCAAGTTTGTACTGACACAATTAATACCGTGCCGCTGGTGGATTATATTTTCTCAGGCGCGGTTTCAGATCCGCCAATGAACCCAATGCAGATGACCTGAGCTAGGGAACAGTGCCTGCTGTAGTCGAAAGGAACAGATGATGAATGATGGATACCGCTAGGTGACCTGCCGACAAACCGATTGAAACCATTTGACAGATAAATCTGTAAATTGAACGCAATCTTCTTAACATTTTTTTTAGTTGGAATCTGCTAAAATTACAGAAGAAAAACTTCAGCATGAAATTTCAATAGACATGATTATCTGATGGAAACCTTTTAAGTCAAAGGAATTTCTTGTTAACAGAGGATGGATCTCATAAAAAATATTGGATTTCTTATCCCAAAATTACGAGAATCACAAATTAATCTTAACTAATAAATTGAAATACTCACGATTGAAAAGATTTCATGTCATAAATATATCAAGTCCAAATTATTAAATTCAGTAATAAGAATGAAGGAGCTTTGCTTTCATGACAGAAGAATCTCCCAAGTTGATTGTTGCTTCAGCTTTTCAATGATTTAAAGTATATTGAGATTCTCATTTCAACTGTTAGAGAAAGATGGCAGATTTTGGTATAAGGGAAAATAAATAATCTTCAGGGTGCTGCTAACAGAATTCAAAGTGTCAGAGTGAGCTGATCATGAGAGGCAGATAGATCATTGCTGTTCAGAACTGTGTGTGTTATTCGTGTCTGAGTGGCCTCACGGACGGATCATCTCAGATGCTTGGCCTTCATCGTCGATATCAACAGAGCAATGAAATGTAATTGAAAGTGAAGGTAGGTCGGCTACACTACAAAGCGGAAACGAAATCTGCTACAACGCCTACACTGGTGCGGCAACAGGGTGACAGCACAGGGAGAAATAAACAACGTCGTAGACAATGAGAAATAACGGAGTCGAAATCTGACCGGGCCAAAGTCAGACTCGATGTTCCGTTATTTCGCCTTAAGTCTACGACGCCACAGGCCCCTATTGCTGTCATAACAGGTTACAATCCAGCGCTTGTAGCCAATTCGTTTCCCTTCTTTGTAGTGTGTAGCCGACCCACCTTCACTTTCGTTCTCACATTTCCACTGTTTCTGTTGGCATCGACGGTAAGGCTCAGCATTTGAGATCCAACTGTACGGGGCCTCACCAGACGCAGATAGCACGCACCGGCAAAGCAACCCTATTCGCCTCTCTTTAATATAGTCCAGTTCACTCTGATTTAAACACTTTAATTTGCCTTAGCAGAAGATTGTTATTTTTCCTTATTCAAAATCTCGTTATCTTCTAACAGTTGAAATGAGAACTTAATATATTTTAAATCATTGGAAGCTGAAGAAGCAACAATCAACTTGGGAAGATTCTTTCAATCATGAGCAGTTCCTTCTAATTTAATAACTCGGAATTTAATAATTTAACTTGATATATTTACGACATGAAATCTTTCCATTCGTGAAATTAAACTATTTCAATTTACTAACATGTCTAGTTAAGGATTCAATTTAGTATTCTTCGTAATTTTTTGGGATAAAAACTAATATTTTTTATGAGATCCATCCTTCTTACAATCATGAGCAGTTCCTTTTTAATTTAAAAGGTTTTTATCAGATAACATGCCTTGTTAAGTCCTTTACGTTGAAACTGTCCAATTCGCTCTTATGACCTATTCGGTCAAATGCCCCAATCGGCTAATGGTATTCGGCCTAGTGGTATCCATCATTCATCACCTGTTCCTTTGACTACAGAAACAAAACTTCAACGTAAAGGACTTAACAAGGCATGTTATCTGATAAAACCTTTTAAATTAAAAGGAACTGCTCATGATTGTAAGAAGGATGGATCTCATAAAAATATTAGTTTCTTATCCCAAAAATTACAGAAAGAATACTAAATTGAATCCTTAACTAGACATGTTAGTAAATTGAAATAGTTTAATTTCACGATTGAAAAGATTTCATGTCGTAAATATATCAAGTTAAATTATTAAATTCCGAGTTATTAAATGGAAGGAACTGCTCATGATTGAAAAGAATCTCCCAAGTTGATTGTTGCTTCAGCTTCCAATGATTTAAAAATATATTAAGTTCTCATTTCAACTGTTAGAAGATAACGAGATTTTTGAATAAGGAAAAAATAAATAATCTTCCAAGTTATGCTAGCAAATTCAAAGTGTTTAAATCAAGTGAACTGATCATAATAAAGAGAGCGAATAGGTCATTGCTTTCAAGTTTGTGTGTGTTATTCGTGTCTGGTGGCCTCACAGTTGGATCTCAAATGCTGGGCTTCATCGTCGATGCCAACAGAAACAGTGGAAATGTGAGAACGAAAGTGAAGGTGGGTCGGCTACACACTACAAAGAAGCGGAAACGAAATCTGCTACAAGCGCTGGATTGTAACCCAGCAGGACAGCACAGGGGCTCGTGGCGTCGTAGACTTAATAAGGAAATAACGAAGTCTATCGAAATCTGACCTGGGCCCAGGTCAGGGCTACAGCGAGCAACCGTCAGGATGGAAGTCTTTCCGCATTGGCCCTTTGCAACCCTAGGGATGGTCGGGAGACAGTAAGTAAGCAAGTTTCAAGTCTCAACAATTTCTAGAAATACTTTATGATGACTACACACTACCAAATTGTCATATGAATTTCTGTGCCCTGAGACCGACACATACAAGTGTCCTTAAGCACATAAGAATGAGTTGAAAGAGATGAGAAAATAAATTCAATCAAACACATCTTTCGTTGAATTGCGTATGTGTCAGTTTCGGGAGACATAATTTTACACAAAATCTTTCTTTACGTGCCCCGACTTTACAAACATGAATTACGTCTCGTGTAAAGTTCACAATTTCTAAATTATTATCTTTAACCCTTATGTACTTGGATTTCGGAAAAACTGACGCGGTTGGTCATAGCAACGATGAATCGAGTGGTGTGTGTCGTCCGAGTATCTGCGACTCTGAGTGTCCGTTCGAATCTCGTAAAGGGTGACCGCCGATAACGACACCAGCAGAGTGATACAAAGACGCAATACGGCTGGCAATCGTGCCTATTTTGGACTCCGAAGGACGCTAAAGATCCGAAAAAGTTCCTCTACAAGACATTAATTAGACCGGTAGCTCTCTGCGGCCATGAAACATGGACATTACTAGTGGAGGGACAACGCACCCTTGAATGTGGAAGGTGCTACGTACGATCTACGGTGGCAGATGGAAGACGGAACGTGGAGAAAGCGAATGAACCCCGAATTGCATCAATTGCCAGGAGAACCTCCCATCGTATACATCGCAAAAATCGGTCGGCTCCGAAGAGACTGGGTATGTCGTTAGAATGCTGAACATTACAGCCCTGTTAAATATTTTTCGAAAAAGAACCGACGCGTACAAGAAGAAGAGGCGCGCAACGAGCAATGTGGATTGATCGAAGTAGCCGAGGCTGGCGAGTACAGCCAATGACCGGTACAGCAGGCAACTGCCAGCGCTACAGCAGATGCCCCACCGGCCTTGATCTGATTGGTAAAGAAAGTAAGTGTTTAACAAAAAAACTCTATTAAGACTGCCTTGGCACCATTAGATTCAAAAACATACACTTTATGTATGTTATCAATATCCATTTGGATTGATCTGGTACCCAAAGATCGGCTTTCGGGGCTGAGTTTCGGTACAGAGACATTATTTGGGAATATCATTTGAATTTCCGCGAATGGATGGCACAATCTTTGGAATAAATCCACAAAACTACTAATTCCATTGTGGCCATTTGTTGGTGTGCCTGGAAGTGCAATTCTGTAACAGGTTCGTGAGACCTGAACACAAACTGAAGCAATGAAAAATTGAAAATCGTTCTATAGAGAACGCATGTTTGACCATAAGACTCTGGTGAAATTCCTAAAAAATAGAAATGATCCTTAAAAATCATCAATTTGATCCTTCAACAAAGTTTAGCTATAAATGTCTAAAATGTACCGTTATATATCAAAGAAATGATTAAAAAAATTTAGGATTACCCATAAACATACTGCAAATAATCCTTAAAAGGTTCAATAACTTTTTTAAACTTTCAAAACTGATCCACAGAATGTAACATTTTGCGCACTAACACATGTGCATATCATCTATGAAATTATTGAAAATGTTCACAAATAAAATTACCAATGATATATTATAATTTGTTTAACCAACCATAATCTGCAAGAAAATGATCTCCTCGCAACTACGATATTGTTGTCAAAACGAATTGTTATGCCCAGAACTACTGGTCATTCAAGACTTGGTCAAACTGTTGTTTCAGAAATTATATTATACTGATGTGATGTGATGATGTGATAAAGAATCACCATCAGTACCGTGATTTCAGCTGCAGGACTATTCTCAACCCAGGTTGTTCTGAGAGAATAGCCTACGTGATGGCTTGAGTGTAGCAGGGTGCGATCTCAGTGAGGACCTTCGGAAGACTAAAGGCCAGATGGCCGCGTGTCTTCGCATGACAAGGGACTGGGACCCTTGTCCCGTCAACAAATCCTCGACTGCCTTAAGCTACCCCTTCAATTTCAGTTATATGATGTTATATATTTGATAAATGATTTATAAAAAATGTTAAGACAAACAAAAAAATTTCACGGCTACACTTAGCCTTAGATTCAATTATCATATTTATTTTTATTTTTATGTGTACTAGTAAATGTGCTGATATTTTGCTAATTTCTACTGTTTCTTATAAAATAGTTGTGAGCATTCAAAATGAGAAAGGATTTCATCAAAAAAATTACAACTGAAATAACATACCATAAAAGCATATCCGTCTCTATGTTGCATCATACTATCAAAGAATAATACTTTTAAACGCATCTTGCGCTGCATTTTATTCGTATAGGACTCATTTGCTTTTATAGGCTGATCCAAATGGAATGGATCAATAACTTAAATGCATATACTGTGCTTGTTCTTCACAAGGACTATTTATACAAATTTAGATTTAGAATAATGTACATATAATTTTACACTAGAAAAATTCAATTACTTGACCGTGTAAAAAGCAGCTACAGTTAGTCAATGCACTTCCAACCGTTCACTTACCGAAAACCCAACCTACATCTTGACATAACGTGAGTTAGGTGGGCCAGGATGCCCAGGACAGACGCTGTTTGAGCCGCACCTACTTGGTGGTCAGACGCTCGGCACGCACCTCCTCAGTTTAGCTGCAGTCAAAAGGACAGCCTGGGCAGCACTACCAGCTTGCTAAGAAACAAAGAACAAAGAAAGAACACAATCCTTAGCTGGCGGTCTTTGTCATGTCTTGACCCGTAGAAGCATGAGGTACAAACTTGTGAGGACTAGAGCTATGTTGCGGGGACGCACGCTCCATTCCAGTTGTCTACTCTCCATACGCATCCCGGTTCCCCTGGGGCCTAGTGTGGGGTTTCAAAATTCATGAAATTTCTCCAGTTGGATATTTCTTGACGTTTTGTGGCTATCTGATGATGTGTCAACCTTCACAAAATTTCTTTACTAGGATATTCCTCATTGTTTTGTGGTTTGTTTTGTTCATGACCACTCTAGGCCCCGCGATGGTCGTTCCGAGGAAAAATAAAATAGCCAACTGGAGAAATTCCATGAATTTTGAAACCCATATTGCCAATTCCTTCTTAATATGTTCAAGGCCACTCGAGACCAAACGGAAACTTGTACCGGAATGACCGGTCTGAAAATAAATCATTAGATGGCCACAAGTGTAGCCTGCAATGGGAAAGACATAGTTTATATGAATTATTTCAAAGATTTTGACATCCATTCCAGGAAATTCATTTGATCTTCCCAAACAGTCTAACCACAGCCCCGGACACCCGTATTTTCGGGAACCAGATGAATTCAAATGGTCAGTGCCAGTAATGTTCATGAAGCGAATGAGTTATTAATTCTAACGGTGTCAAAAGAATTAAAGTTGGTCAATAGTTGTCAGATTTACAATCATTTGAATTTGTGGGGTACCTCGGTACCATGTCGAACATTTAAGGGGTAAAATCGAAGTCCCCCCCCCCTTTGGCCTCACTTCCTACAATAGAATTTTTTTTTTTCAAAAAGTTGCTTTTCAACTTTTAATAAGATGTCTCTGAATTTCAGCTTCTTGTTTGAAAATAAGCTATGAAATTTTGTAATTTAATACCTGAGAAGATATCCGGGTACCCTGTCGAACAGATAAGGGTTAAAAATACATGTGAGATTAGGAAGAACTGCTTTTGATTGAACGA
The DNA here is from genome assembly GCA_034211315.2 of Aedes japonicus. Classification (NCBI taxonomy): domain Eukaryota; kingdom Metazoa; phylum Arthropoda; class Insecta; order Diptera; family Culicidae; genus Aedes; species Aedes japonicus. The sequence goes on from JASCZW010003122.1 coordinate 115,288, forward strand.
AAAAAAAGTCTCCCGTAAAAGTTCATTGGTTTAACGTTCTAAAGATTCTAAGGAATAATTAATTCAACCATTAGCCGTTTAAAAGTTTTGAAATTGGAAAAAAAACTGCTCTTAATACAGGGTGCGGCAAAAACTAATGCGAAAATGTTCACACTTGAGTAGTGGGTTAATTCGTGTAGCTAGTGACTAATTTCTATCGAAAGTGTATTTGTTTATGTATACTTTCAAGTGCTGCATCCAAACATTCTATTTGTTGTATTGCAAATTAGTCAAAATGTTCGCGAAAGAAGTGATCACCAGTTTGTTGCTCGCCCAGAAGAAGCCGAATGAGATTGCCAAGGTGATATGATGCAATTTGGCAATAGTTTACCGAATAAAAAAGTCCCTGCAGGATGGTTTTAAGCAGCGGAAGCCAGGAAGTGGACTTCCGCGCTTTGCACGCACGCTGAACGTGATCAAATCGGTCCGTGCAAAAATTGCCCGCAACCCGGTGCGTTCCATAAGAAAACTTACAAAGGAAGCCAATATTTCGGAGAAATTTATGCGGAGAATCATCAAAGAAGACCTGCATGCATCTTCCAGAGCCAGAGTGAAACGCCACTTGAATACGGACCGGGTCTAGGAACTTGTTTCAGAAGGAAAAAATGACAATCCTGTTCTCCGACGAAAAGATTTTCAGCATCGATGCTGTGGCCAACAGCCGCACGGACCGGTGCATTTCATCGCAAAAAAAATAGACAACGTTCCGGAAAAAGTGAAATTCAAATTTCAAACCAAACATCCGGCTGGTATTTGAAAATGCCGCCTGTTCTCATTGATGCTGGACTTTAAATCAATACCGAAGTGCATATCGGTATTTTAAAGGACCAAGTGCTTCTCTGGGTGAAGGCCAACTTCTCCGAGGACCAAAACGTTGTCCTACAGCAGGATGGAGCGCCGTGTCTCACGTCCAATCGAACCCAACAATGGTTCAACGATAACATGAAGTTTAGGGCGAAGGATTTGTGGCCCCCTAGCAGTCCAGATCTAAATCCGTTGGATTATTCGATTTGGGCATATGTTGAAGCGCGAGCCTGCAAAACATCACACCCTACTGTGAAAACCCTGAAGTCAACCATAACACGCACATGGCAGTCAATGTCGGAGGACTACGTCCGAAACGCATGCTCTGACTTCCGGCGTCGGCTCGAGGATGTTGTTAATAAAAATGGAGGACACATTGAATAAATTTGTTTAAAAGGGCTTTATAAAGATAACTGTACTCGAAAATGTTGATATTATTGTTTGAATTCGTTGAAAATGGGATTTGAAATTATTTCGCATTATTTTCTGCCGCACCCTGTATAAGAAGGAATCATCTCATTGGTTTGGATATTGAGGTTTTGGCAAGGAATTTGCAGCGACTTTAAGCCAAGGTTGATAAAACTAAGCCTATTAAAATTTTAGCCTATTGATGAATAAAATAAGACAACGAACTCAAAGCAGTGATCGACTGATGTCCAGTCTAGATGATGGCGGGAACTCCTTACAAAGTCCACGAGTTCATGCGAACGCCATCGGTGCAATTTTCCAGCTTTTTCTCTGAAAGTTCAATAAAATACAATAATTTTGACTAAACTACATTTTTCTAACTTCAAATCAATCCAGAGATACCTGTTGTTATATATCGGGAATCAAAGTTGACCATACAATAAGCAGTCGAGACCGTTTATTAAATTTTGAATGTACTTTAAAAAAATCAGGTCATAGCTTGTTCATTATGTATATGTTCGGTCATCTTTAATAGTTGCTAACATAAGAACTTTGTTTTGATTTTAGATACAAATATATCAAACATTATCTGATTAAATTTCGCAAAGTTGGTTAGCTTAGAACGTGATTATTTGTTAGCTGAATATTTTGGATTCATTGCTAATAAAAACGAATTAATGACGCTGATGATTTGCGTTTACATTAAAAAAATGAGCATTTTTCATTCGTCTTCCTTCTGTACACATTTATTTCAGACTGTATAAGTCACTGAAGGCCACATTATATAAAGGCAGTTTTATAGTTCCAGCCACTATTCATTGCTGACAGAGAATGATGGTGGGATATGATTTTTCGACCGATGTGCAGCACAGCATGAGCAGAATAGAACGCAACAGTGGCAAACTTCAAGCATATTCACGTGGGTATGTATATGTTTACGAATGCTTGCTGTCCGTTTGTTGAGATCTTTTTAAATCCATGCCATACAGCGTTCAGTGATAAAAGCGTAGTTAGTTGGAGATTTTTTCTTCTCGTTCGTTGCGTCAGTATTTTGTGGATTCACATGGGCAAACTTTTGACTGGGTTGGTTCAGACTAGTGTTCATCCATTTCAATTCAGGGTAGCGATTTTCAATCCTATTAAAAGCCTTCCAAAATAGTCGTAAATCCTTTCGGATTGTTATTTATCGAACAACGGAATGGGAAACATTGAAGGTCAATGTTGACAACACAAATTAGCAAACTTAGTTCTACTAGCTATTTAATGTAATTGTTATGTATTTGGAAATGATTTGCTCATGAATCTTTTTTTTTAAATTTATAAGTACCTAAATTAATTTATCGGTTTGAAATTTGAATATCCATGTCGTTTTGTGTTCATAGTAAAAATAAAAATAAATCATTATCAAATTTGAAATAGCTGCATGCATTATTGTTACACATAAGGTTAACAAAATTTGGGGTTCACACATTAAGAAGATTTCATGAACAAATCACTACAAGTTGAAAGTGAATATATCTTTAAAAAAAGTCAATCTAATAATTAATAATCAATAATTAATTTTACGAAATTAACATTAATTTTACGAAATTTGCACTGTTATTGATTGAACTATTACTATGCACTCATTCATAACAGATAAAAGTTTGTATGGGTACGGTATTAAAGTGAAGGACACTAGAACACAAATATGGAATTTGGAATTTTTGCATTCCCAGTCTAGTCGAGGGAAGCTTCTGGGTTTGACATTTTCTCGGTTCCCTGTGCATACAGTGAGGAAAACTCGTTTAATTGCACAGACGTTTTTCGAAAAATAAATATTATGAACGATTCACAAATTATTCAAGGTAGTTTCATATTATTCATTATAGGAATAATAATTCTTGCTAATTTCAACTTTAATTTTGGATTTTTTGCTAGATTGACAACAAAAAGAATGTTCGAAGATGGGAAATTCGTTTAAATGAACTGCGGCTTTATTATGCAAATCAATTACAGGTATACCTCGAATAGTACGTACATCATTTTTCTCACTTCAAATCAAAATAGCATAAAAACTACTGATTGTATCTAATACAAGCATAAGAAAGAGCAGCTGTATTACATTTCCCATATTACCTGTCATTGTTATAAAATTTTGATTTGAATTGAGAAAGTTGATGTACTATCGAGGTTTACCTGTACTCCGTCAATGAATAACAAACAACGGTAAACTGCAATGGTTAATATTTCATTCGCTTTCCGTTTTTTAGTCTTTTCAAATTTTTTTTTTGAAATGGTGTCCATGAAGTTGTGTAGAACTTCCACGCTTCCTCATTGTGGTTGTAGGGTTGCTTTGCGTTCAATCAAATTTCGTAATTAAGTATCTTTTTCATTGATATGAATGATCGCGAACAATCGAAATCTTTGATAAGCTATCACATATGATTTAATTGTTTTCGATCTACTTATTATTAATTTCTGATAACTACACAATAATACAAATCCATGCATTGTGGAAGTGTTTTTAGAGTTCTTGAAACTCTTGAATAGTTCTAGTCGGCCGGTGAAAGTTCGCCGAAAAAGAGTCAAAGCTACTTAGTAGATAAAGAAAAGGTGGAAGGTTAGAAAAAATGTTATCTCCTGAGCGCCCATTGAAAAACACGACTTCCGGCGAGGACTGGCGCTTGAGCCTAGCTCTGTATTTGAGGAAATACCAATGCAGCATCCGTCCCAACCGGGATAGGCTGTTGTAGATCTCCAATTTCATTGAAAGCACACTCATACTCTTCGATGTACTTAAGGTCCACGGGTGTCGGCATCATAGTGCTACAGGAGGTGTGTTAGAAGGGATCTATGGAGCGAACATTTAGAGGCAATCATACCATCTAGCACAGCTGCGGCAACGTGAGCTGGAAACAGCTTTCATCGTGATGGGTGATATGCAGAGGCATGTGATCGGTTGGTGGCCGATTAACGAAAAAAATTGCAGGTTGAGGATCAAGGGTCGGTTCATCAACTTTAGCATAACCATCGTACACAGCCCACACTCTCGAAACTCTGATGATGACAAAGGCGCATTCTACGCGCAGCTTGAACGCGAGGAAGACCGCTGTCCAAATAACGACGTCAAGATCATCATAGGAGTTCTGTATGCACAGATTGGCTAGGAGTAGGAGTTCAGACGGATCATTGGTAAGTTCAGAACTCACCAGCTGACGAACGACAACGGCCTACGAATCATTGATTTTGCCGTCTTTAAGAACATGGTCATTCATAGCACCTACTTCCAGCATAGCCTCACTTATCGCTACACATGGAGATCACCACATGAAGTCACAAGAAGATGATCGCATTTCGCAAAGGCTTTGTGCCGTGAGCCGAAAGTTGGCCCAGGATCTAGCACTACAGGTGTGATGAAAGTTTTCCTTATTAGAATCTCAATAATAACCGTCGCGTGTGATAGTGGATACTTGATCACCAGAGTCATACTTTCATCATTTGTGTGTTGAATAGAACTAAAATCCGGTGTAAATGGATTTCGAAAACGAACCGATTGGTACACGTTTGCTGATTGTTGCTGATTGTATCCGGGTGAGTGCTTTCCATTTTACTGATTTATTTGCCGTTTTTCCTAAGAGGAACGATAATTAGTTGTCGAAAAATGCAATTGACAATATTGACAACCTTGATCATAAGAGATGTGTTAACGATTTCGTGGATGGAAAGAGGAAGGCTGTTTTTTTCAGTCATGAAACAATTATACGCTTAGACGTCACCTTATTCCGATTCATCTTTTGATTCGAACTTTCTCGGTTAGTCAGATTACCATAATAGGTTAGGTTAGCAAGTTTGACGTGCCCTTTCTTCCGTTGTGTTTTCCGATATTATAACACAATTATTATCGGAGTAGTTCACCTTTAACTGTATCGCCACCGTAGCCATTCTTGGCTTGTACCTGTCTATCAAACTCAACTACAGGACTCAATAAAATCTCTCCGGACACCCGGTTTCCTACAAACACCGATGTTCGGCAAACTTTTTTTTTTGTAAACCAGTTCCACCACGGACCAGTTTCATTACCGGCATGGCATTGTTGTAGATATAGTTCCACAGTTGGAGGAGTTAAGTTCGAGATACGATGCTACTTTCGTTCACCTGCAATGCCATACCCAGGTAGCACACTACGATCAAAATTTGTTGTAGTAACTTGATTATGACTTAGCAAGTCATATTTATGTTATCTCAACTGAATGGCAACAAGTGTGCTACTAGGGTATGGGGCAAGCATGGCCGTTTTGGATAGGAACAATTTAGGCACCACGGAAAAAGCAGAACGCAAACCAGTTGGACCTCGCAAGGGATTTTCAGACAATTGAGAGTTGGTAAGTGCCCTCAAAAACGCGGAGCGAAACAGGTAATTGTTATCCTTTTTATCTCCTGAATTAAATGAACTATATTATATGATCACATCACTTATCAAGTTGAATCCTGATCCATCGAGCCCTACCCTACTAACTTGAAAACCCTCCTTCCTGTGACCTTTGTGGGGATGCAGAAGTAAACACGGTCACACTAACATTCCTTCCCTATTCCTAACTGATTGCAAGGACGTGGCCGGCGCCGTTATTGATTATTAAAGAAATTGAGTCACTGAAATGTGTACAGTGAGAATGGTCGGTTACTCCCAGCCCCATTCAGTTTATTAATTGTGCTATTTCACTGATTCTGATCATTTTTTGATTGAATCAAAAACAAACCCAAAAAAGGAGAGAGTTCCTCTCCCATGTGCGCATCAGTTAACAGAGTGCACACAATAGATCGCTAGAATAACTATACAAGCCACAGTGGTACATGAGCGTCTTCCAACCGGACATTTTTGCCTGTTGAAGTGGCGGACTTAGTCCGTGCTTTAACCTACCCCGCAGTGGGATGTTGGGCAAAAATGTCGTTGGTTCGAGTACCACTGTACACATGCCCTTTTCGCTCAATTTTCCTAAAACATCTGCTATGTTTCCGAGCCTGCCGCACACTAGCGGAACTATCAAAAACTTTCTCTTCATATCTTTCAATTCTAGCCAAAAACATTGTTGTTCACTCTTGGTGCCTCATGGTGATGAGCGAACATCTCCTTCAACATCATAATCGTTACTCCTAGCACGGAGAATATATAAAATAACAATTAATGTATGTGAAACCATAAATGGTGGTAACCATTAATTATACTGGTGGGGACCAGTATCGCATCGCTTCACGGTGTTTCTCTCCGAGGTCTCTACGTTGGAGACGACGAGAAAAACTTTAGTGATCGTCAGTCGGTACGAATCAAAACAAACCCAAAAAAGGAGAGAGTTCCTCTCCCATGTGCGCATCAGTAAACAGAGTGCACACAATAGATCGCTAGAATAACTATACAAGCCACAGTGGTACATGAGCGTCTTCCAACCGGACATTTTTGCCTGTTGAAGTGGCGGACTTAGTCCGTGCTTTAACCTACCCCGCAGTGGGATGTTAGGCAAAAATGTCGTTGGTTCGAGTACCACTGTACACATGCCCTTTTCGCTCAATTTTCCTAAAACATCTGCTATTTTTCCGAGCCTGCCGCACACTAGCGGAACTATCAAAAACTTTCTCGTCATATCTTTCAATTCTAGCCAAAAACATTGTTGTTCACTCTTGGTGCCTCATGGTGATGAGCGAACATCTCCTTCAACATCAAAATCCTAATGCTTCGGATGTGGCCAGAATTTTAAATCTGTTCAAGTCTTTCATTCAAAAAGTCAAGGACCGGGAAAGACTGCATACGTACAAAGTGCTTAAGTCTTCAAATCGTGACGAACGGCAAAATATGGTGGGAAAGTCACGGACCTAGAAACTGCACACCCAGATGCTGAGGGGGCCTCATTGTCTCATCATGGATGATGAGATTTACGTCAAAGCTGATTCTTACAGATTCCGGGGATACTATTTTTCAACGTTCAGCACAAGTTTGATTTTCCTGAAGAAGTAAGGAAACATAAACTTTCAAAGTTTGTCAAGAAATACATAATTTTGCTCATGTGGCAAAATGATTGCGCCGTTCGTGACTTCCGGGGCTGTAAACGGGGAGATAAATCTCAAGCAGTGTCTTCAGAAGCGTCACGAGCACCCTACGATCTTCTGGCCGGATCTAGCGTCGTGCCACTATTTAAATGTTGTCCTGGAGTGGTACGAAGCCTATGGGGCCACTTTCGTACCCAAGGACATGAACCCCTCCAACGCACCGGAACTAAGGCCCATCGAAATACACTGCGCTATTATGAAACAGGCACTATGGAAGCATCCCAAGGAGGTCAAATCTGAGGAAGACATGAAGAAAAAGTGGGTTTCTGTACAGAAGAAGCTGCAGCCAGATGTTGTACAGGAGCTAATGAGTGGATTTAAGCGGAAGATGCAAGCGTACAGTTATGGTTTTACAGTAGATGAAATAAATATGCCAAAAGCTTACTAATGAGTTATTTTAAGTTTTCTTAATGTTTGAAAAGGATCGGTCAACTAAATTATTTTCCACAGTGTTTTTTCTATGTTGCAATTTTATATGGGACTAGACCTGTGCGCCAATCTATCTTGAGTCGGCGTGAATCGGTGCGGCCATAAATTATCCTCTCAACACTTCATTATGCTAATCCCTTTTTTCTGTTTTGGTTTTTCGTGCACTATAAAGACTAAAGGATCACTCCAAGTCTTATATTTTGATGGAAGGTGTATCCATAGTGTCATATGACTTAGATCAATAAATTGACGTGTGTATGTCTTTACCTGTAAGTCTGTGTACACAGATGTGAAACTTGACATCTAAAAATCTAAAAATCTAAAAATCTAAAAATCTAAAAACCCAAAAATTAAAATATTTAAAAATCTAAAAATCTAAAAATCTAAAAATATAAATATTAAAAATATAAAAATCTAAAAATCCAAAAATCTAAAAATTAAAATATTTAAAAATCTAAAAATCTAAAAATCTTAATATCTAAAAATCTAAATATCTAAATATCTAAAAATCTAAAAATCTAAAAATCTAAAAATCTAAAAATCTAAAAATATAAAATTCTCAAAATCTACAAATCTAAAAATCTAAAAATCTATAAATCTAAACATCTTAAGATCCAAAAATCTAAAAATAATCTACAAATCTAAAAATCTAAAAAACTAAAAATCTGAAAATAAAAAAATTTAAGAATCTGAATCGGCCATAACATTCTTCTTTTTACGCTCTTTGAGTCTTCAGATGTATTATTTTCATTGAAAACTAGGTGTACGAACATTGATATCAAGCTACTTTATATCAAGTGATATAGCTCGTAGTCTGGACGGCACATTTCGTTTCCTCATTTGTTTGAAGAAATTATGAAATACCATTCAGCAAATTTTGTTAAACTTGAAGAAAATATGAAAGTTAGAAGGTAACCTTTGTTCTATCATATTTTATGCATTACTCAAACATAAATAGATAGTCACTACACTTTTTAGTGTATTTCTCAATTAATGGTGGCCTCATACCTCGGAAAAAAAATATACATAGTCATTCAACCAAAGTATACATAGCCATGCAACCTGACGTAACCTTGTTTACCTGAGAAAATCTCAAGTCACAAACGCAGTGATAACGGAAATGGAACGTCGACGGCAACAGAAGAGCCCAATCTGACTAAACCGGCTTGTCGGATAGAAAACTGATTAGATCCAAGTTGATTCCAATTGGACATATCGACTTAAGAAAAAATAAACAATTTCATTATAAATAAAACTTACTTGCCGAATGTCAATGACTAATCAATTGTAGGTTTCTTGTCAATCTCTTGATCCTCCCTCGATTAGATATATTATACATTGTAAAACACTTTGTCAGGAAGCAGATGAATGAAACCATTTTTGACATATTTTAGTGCAGCAAACTTTGTCCACACATCGCTGTTCGATAACCATTAGTATCAAATTTTCGACATTTAAGGCGGACATTTTATGGTTTTTAAATTCTAACTCACTCGCGGAATTGCCGATAGTTCGAAGCACAAAAACGTACACTGCAGTTGCTAGACCGAAACGACAAAGCTGATCACCGCCTCACACGCAGTATCAGTATAATAAAAATAGAATTCTAAAGGGCTAATGTACATAACTGAAAGGATGTATACACGGAGAAAAATGTCATCGGCGCGCCGGTCGAAAATAGTGGCGGTGGCGGCGCGGCGCACCGGCGCGCAGGTCTATATGGGACTCCCTTTAGCTGGGATGATAACACCAAAAGTGAAGAAATGTTTGGGATTTTTGTGTATTCAAAGATGAAATAATTTCCATTGATAAACAGTAAACATTTATATCCACAGTATATTACTAAGTACAACTGTTTTCAAAATATTTTGAAAACAAATTCGATAATGTTAGTTATATATTCCAAACAGGTTATTTTCATAAGATAGCCATGATGCTCCATCTATAACGCTACATTATCTTTGAAAAAAACCTACAATTTTAAACACCATTAACAGCTAAGGTGAGGCGGGTGAATTCTTTTGCAGAATTGTTGAAGAAAGCAAATGAATGTTTGTTTGTGTGGTCAGAGAATAAATGGTATTATTGATTTTATATAACATTTACACGATTTCGTCCTCAGTGCATGTTGATTCAACTTATTTTTTGATTTCCTACATCATTTTTATAGACGGAATTTCAATACCACCAAACATATAGCCCCTTTTTAAAAAGTTTGTTTTGAGTCTTATGATTCGATTAACTGGTGAAAATTTTTTTCCTTTATAAAAAAAATGTGCTGATTTTCATACAAATCACAATGTTGCTATATTTGCCAGAGAATTGCTCCATAGCACGTGTGACGAAATATATGTAAACACTAGAAGTAAATATAAATGGAAAACTCTCATCATTATCCTGACAGCAGAATTCATGTTAGTTTCCTTAGACTGTCAGTGTTTCAACTGTGGTACTTTCACAGTACTGGAGTGAAGTAATCTTCCTAATTTCTTGGGCACAGCAGGTGCGTTTTATCCTTGGTGAATTCTTGAAGATTATCTGTTTCACGTTATGTTTCACAACGTTGTCAACTCGAATCGCTTCTCTGTAACATTAAACAATAAAATTCATTTTCCCACTCTCATGAAGACTTTTATTTTCATCATGCCGAATACGAAACGCGGAGTATACCTACACCTTTTTTCCTTTAGGCAGTAAATGAGAGGAAAATTCGAATCACCAAAGTTTATTATAGTTTGATGGTTTAATTTTGATGGAAATTTCTACGTTCAAAAATATGGCCCGGTTTTCATCTGCTGTGGTTGCGGTGCTTTGAATGCCTAGGATGGATGAAATACATTGCAATACATACCTAAAATTACCGTCAACTCACATGTAGCACATGCACCACGAAGTTCAGAGTAAACAATTGTTAATTAAAAATGACAGCCGGGCAATATTTGGTTGGTGAGAGAAACGCGATTCGAATGTTCAGAGAGGTATGCTCTGATACTGTGCAATCACAACCCTCGTTCGTAAATATTCGCAAAGGTGACCAAAACCATGATTTATGGCCTGCTGTACTTCATAATTAAACTGCTGATAGTATATTTCGGTTACCCTTTTTTTTCGCAAATTGGGCCTCAAACCGCAAAACGTAGTCGACAACTTTTTGAAAAGCGTTTTGTTACCAATGAATGGTTTCAATTAGAAGTAGGTTTGATTTGTTTAACGTAGAGTTTCACTGTCGTATTGCTGTTGGTTGGTGGGATGCAATCGAACACACAAGTGGTCAGATTTACAAATGTTGAGGCTTTGGCTTTGTGGGTTTTCACAATGTCAGAAAGTCATACAACACCTCGAAATCAATTTCCATGTTTTGTTTTTAATAAATATTTCTCATGAGGCCCCTATCCACACAGTATAAAACCAATTAGGGGTTTTATACATTGTGTGGTACAAATATATGTTATGATGAAACAATAAAGCTTGGTGCAGTTAGATGGCAATTTCAATATAATTACTTATCGGTTTTCAACATTTTGTTCTTGATGCACATCAATAAGTTCAGAGTTTTCCATTGTTGAACCATTTGAGTGTAAGTAAAATAATATTGAATGGCAAGGAGAAACAATTCTGGGCTTAGGAATGTCAAAAATTTCCTAACTCTATTTTTGCAAACACAGTCATGCGATAAAATACGCAACTCAGTTAAGCTTCACACTAAATGGTTTGTTTGAGGAAGGCGCGTAAAATTCAATACAACTGTTGGAATGGAATGAACCAACCATACATGAAAGACTCATCCCTTCTTAGACTCCGGTTCTCTGTGCTCTCCATTGTTCAATTGCAACTTCATGAAGCCCTGATGCACCCTCCCAAACATTGAATATCATAAGATAATAAGTATATGCAGAGTGAATTAAATTTGATACGACAAAAAGCCTGGGCTCGAAAATGCTTTCGAGTTGCATACCTTTCATGCTGAAAGGTTTCATTATTCATCATTTTATTGAATATTTTTAGCATATAATTTAGTTTAGCAAAAATTAGCACAAGCATATAGTAACGCGTATAAAGTTTGATGTGCACTATTGCTGCTTATGTAGAGCGACGATTTTTTTCTTACTCTCCTATACTATTTCAGTATAAAAACTCATTTTAATTTAATTATATATTGTAAAACTATACAAGATTTGCTATTTTTACTTTGAAAAACTCAGTTTTTGTTTCCAAAACCATAAATGAATGAACTTGCGATCGATTGACCATTTTGTACCGAGTTCTGATTACCTCTGGGGGACTCGGATTATGACCAAATATTTATCCAAATAGTTCGTGTGCTAAACACTACGCCGGAGTTGCTCCCTGCGTCTTATTTTACGATAGGGTAATCTATGACGAGTTTTAACCAGACAAACTCGAAGTCGTGGAGCTGCAGAAATTTTGGTGGACAAGACAGAAGGTATCGAAAAGCGGGCATCAAGCGACTTCTGTCTGCCAGAGTTGTGGCACCATCAACTAGCTGGGGACCGGCTTTGCAGTGCTGAAAAAAGGTGTCAACGCATTATTGGAGAATTTCCAATCATTTCAAGAATATGTAAACTGAGGAACAACCCAAGTAATACCAAACCGTCATTATTAGATTAGGCGACTTGTTTGTGACCAAATTGAGTCAGAGTGAAGTTTCTTCAAACGATTTGCGACAAGTTTGCGGCTAGGATAGCGCCATCTTCATGCCATGAATTTAGCATAATGAACGTGCACTACACGCATGAAAAGAGATCCGATGAATAAAATCGAGCTGATTGCCATTCCATATTGAACAACATCGGCAATGATGTATGAACTTCATGGCGTTTTGTGTATTAGTATTCCTAAGTACTTCTGTCCCGCAAAGACATTCAGAAAGCCAGTTGGAGACCATATGATCAGTAAACTTAATAAATTATTTTTCGATACATATTATCAAAGTCCACACACCTAGCAAAGCAAACTCACCAGCTTGTACCATACTACACAGACAAAAATAATTAATTTTAACAAGCGCGTAAAATTTCCCCTCGTGTAATTCCAAGCCAAAGGAGCGTAGACAACGATATTGCTTGCAATATTTCATACAACAGGCTGGATTCAGGTGTTATCTGGCTTAAGTTTACATTAAATATCCCATTATTTTCTGCCAAATCTAGCGTTCTCTTTATGTGCATTAGATAACGCAGAAAATTCAGTGTTTCTTTTTATCTGTGTAGTCACAAGTTCTGTTGTCCCAGATATCGTTTTGCTTTCACTGTTATCGCATGACAAATTTAGTTATCATCATTCGCTAATTTTGTTATCTTATGTTATCATATTCAACATGATTTTTTTCACGATAGTTATTAGTTGAATCTAAAACTATTAATATTACCAGTATATTTGAACAAGAAATAATACTTTTTTAAAAATTTTAAAATATTTTAGATATTAACGTGAAAAAATTATTTCAAATTGATAATTGAAAATTGAAATTGGTATGATATTCAACGAGTTTATTTGTTATTTTGGCTGTAAATTCAGCCTCAATAATAACATATTCAATTCAAAGAATGATAACCTGGTAATAGAGTTTGGTAACAATTTGGTATAATCCTATGCTCGGGATCTATGGCAGTAGATCGACACACGTCGATGTCTGCTACAGCGAGAAAATGGAATTTCCCAGGAATACGCGCAGCGGCTAGAACCAGGTCTACAAAGAAACATTTAATTTTCTGCGTTATCCAACGCACATAAAAGGAATGTTAGATTTGACAGAAATTAAAGGGTTATTTCATGTAAATTTAAGTTTTTCCAAAACGACTTCCCCCCTTAAAGTGGTTTGCATCAAGAGCAAGCCTAGATAGACAACTTGAACAACAAATAAAAAGCGCGAAAAAAATAATAATTGGGCTAGTAAGAGAAATTAAGATAATTTCACACCAATATCATTTTGTTATGTGACACAAACATAATATGAAGAGGGTTTGTCAGAATGGAGTGGCAGTTATTCAAAAATGATTCCAGGTACACACAAATCTCATTCCTTCATTGCTGTTAAAAAAAATTCTGCGAAACTATTCTCTACTGACGGAATACTGACGTTGAAGACAACATGTGAGCTTTTAAACATGGAAAATAAATAGTCAAGTTTCTTGTGCTAAACACTCCCTATTAGTACTTTTGTTGCAAATGAGCTGAGTCTACTTATATATGACCCATACCAGCCATAATCAAGTACCAGACATTTGTTTTGACGATTGTGTTCAGCTTGGGCTAGACTTTTTGAAAAACTTGAAGTATCGAAAATAACGACAAATTGATGAAAAAACATATAATCGAAAAAAAACCTCTACGTCAACATAATATTTACATTACAATACATTTAGAAAGTTGCTCACCGAGAGTTTTTTTGACTAGAAAGGATCTGTAGAAGAACCTTAGAATCAATTCCATTGTGGAAATATCACATCTAGTAGCTATTGCACCTGCTTTCATCATTGGCATTGATTCATCCTATAACATGGAAGGACATTACGGGAAATACAATTTTTAATTTTTTTTTTTGTAATTATGGTAGGATATATTATTGCATATAAATTGATTTAAGGTTATCGAAATTTGGGATGTTATGACTTTTGTATGATGTATTGCGGGTCTTCCATGTTATCAGGTATTGTAAAACAATTTATAATCTAAAATACTTGTTTTTTCATTGTTGCCATACATTGTCCTAATTTTCTGGTTCTTAATGGGTGCGCAAGTTTGTCTTCAATTGCAACAAATCTGCATTTGGCACACATGTAATTTTCAGTTCATATTTTAATATTCCTTCACTGTATATATTATCTTATATGACATTGTTTATTCATTACTTATCTTATTATTTATTCATTGTTTATTATTACCCATTATTTTATTATTTATTTTATTTATCATTATTAATTGTTTATTATAACATTATCTTGATATGATGGTTTCTATAAAACTCCTATTTAGTTGCTTCATCTTAGAAAAACTTCTATTATTCCTAGTGTCACTTAAGGAGTTTCCAAATTTCAATTTTAATCGTATATTGCGAAAAAGGATATCCCCCATTCTCAAGTTTTTCATGGAAGGTTTTTGAAAAACTAATAAATTTTTTAAAGTGTATATTTTTTCACAAAGCCCCATTAATTGATTATCTACAACTTCTTTCCAGAAACCAGAACGGTTTTTTTATGTTTGTTTATTTTCCGTCGGCCTATTTTCTCACATGGTGACAATCACCGACGCCAGGAAGACGACTCCATCACCTGGACCCTATCTATCAACTCATGACTATGAGCCAGGACCAACGGCTTTACTTCCCTTCCGAAAGAAGACGTGACCAGATTTTTTCGCCAGAGAAACCACCGATGTCGACTGGGATTGATCCCAGACCCACTGTGGTGCCAAGTAGCAGTCACGCTTACCACTACACCACCGACGCCGGTGATCAACGGTTAGCTAGTTACGATATTTTGAAGATAACACTTATGAAAACATATGCGCGCTTTTGAAAAATTACTATAGAGTAAATTTTTTTTAATATTGAAAAACATGATTTCTCATACCGAAACCATGTGCAAATTTCATCGCAGAGGGCCATGGAAAATTAGGTTTTTTTTTCTGATTTCACCTGGAATTTCACTGTAGGCTTCAAAACTTAAACAGCAAACAGTTATATGGCAGGAGCATCAATAAACACTGATAATTTGATTTTACATTTGTTTCTTTCGGTCTAATCAGAAATTGCTCATGATTTATTCATAGTATGGAGTATTGACTGCTTGTGCATGTGCTGAAAATGATTTCCTCGCTGTCTATGGCATAGAAGTAAATACACAGTCAATTAAGGTTCGTTAAAGTTAATTGAAATCCCGCATGTCTCAAGATATAAAAACACCACTACGAGAAAGCACTTTATGTACTAAATCTCAAATAAAGTCATCGGATCTTGCTGTCAACTCGTACTGTACTGCAATCTATAGATCTATATATAGCAATGAAGTATGGTAAAGATAGGGTGACCAATTGATTTCCTCTGAATATTGCGTGTTCCCTCATAGTTGTGGTGATGCAAAACGCCCGTTTCGATCAAAGGCATACATTGCCATCGAATGGAAACTATATTTCTGGAAACAGTTATTTTGTAGGTTTCAAAACAACAAGATCCACATGATGAATAATTCAATATGCACACGAATGCCGTTGACGAGGGATTGCAAGAAAATGTGGAAGATACATCACTTGCTAGAGGCAAAGGATATTTCAAAGGATTAATATTGTTTTTATTTGTGCTCACAATCAAGGTCTGGCTACTAATTGTTTTAATTAAATATATTTTACAAACGAAATCTATACATATATGAACTTCTTGTGAGAATAGCAATAGCAACGATTGAGTATCTTTTGTGAATTTTTCTTATTCGGAATAACCAAGAAGCTTAAGAACATCTAAACCGTGAGATGATCCGTTATGGTATAAAGCATCTCATGGAGTGGACATTTTATACCAGAGGTGCATTATAGGCTGTTCTCTTCTGCGTCACTGTGAAGAGGTTACTGCAATGGTTCCAATGCGCGCACAGACTCACATCAATTATGCTGACCACACTTCTGCATACTTGTTTTGGTAGGTACATACGTCCCACGCGTCACGGAAAACGAGAGGAGCACAAATCACCACCATCGCTTGCATCACCACCACCAGCGGCAGCACCAGTTGTCAAAGATGGATAGCCTAAGCTGGGACATAAAAACTATTAGCATGTATTTTTTCCCCCTTTTTGTATCGTCTGCAGTTGATATCTGCACTCTTTCGATCCGTCGGAAAACTGGAAAGGACAGCAGAATGATGTTCACATACGGGCAACCGTGGCGAGATGGACATCCGAAGAGTGGGATAACTTAATATGCTTAAAACAAATGTTCGACCTCGTTTTTGACTTACATTACTAAACGTTCGTCCTTATTCCGCAACCCAGTGTCAATAATCAACGGTCATCGAAAGCCATCCATCGACAACAAATGGATTGCAGCTGGCACACCTGCGTAGAGTATCGATTCAGCAATTGGAATGGATCATGGACCACCAATTTTACTGAGTTTCCGAAAATAACACTGAATCGTCAATTGAACAGTACATTTTCACTTTAATTAAATAAAGCAACACAAGTGCAGTTAAACTCCATGCCCAGGATTTCGAACACAGAAACCTCCAACATGCTTTGTTGCTGTTCTTTTTTTGGCCGAACTGAAGTTTACTGAAAGATATTAGTAATATCACTAGGGTGGCGATCTTGCCCCGTCGGGCCCTATTCTGAACTAACACACAAACTATTCAAATATCAACAACGGATCCAGTCAAACGCAACGGTTTTAATGGACTATAGTTATACAGGTCGATATTGCTAGAATAGTGTGTAGGCGGATGAAGCCATCAATGTCAGTCATAAGACAAACAAATCAAGCCGCTTTCCATCTATCATCAACGTCATCTTCATCTGTGCAGAAGCGTTATAACGTCACCAGAAGAGCTGAAAAATTATTGTGCTGTAAAACTCCGTTTATTCGGTATACGTTTTCTTCTTTTTCTTTCTTTTTTTTCATACTTAAGCTGGTTTACCACCGCATGGGGGCACCTCCACGGTTTTACTTCCTTTTTGTAAGACGATATGACCAAATTTTTTTTTCGCCTCAACAAAAATTTTACCGTAGTCACGCTTACCAATACACCAGCGGGGTCGGTTGGCTTGGATGTTGGTCAATCCTGCATATAACTTAAGCATTCATTTCTAGTTGATCAAGATTAGTGAAATTGTTCAATGAATCAATTGAATGGGACTGAGATTACCCGTCCATTCTCATTGTACATGCTTCGACGATTTCACATTTTAATGATTTCTTACGGCGGCGGCCAGGTTTTTGCGATCTTAGTTAGTCCTAAGGAAATGTGTTGATGGGATGCTCGCTTCATTGCTACGAAATCCTCTGCAGTTCCAAGACAAAACATTGGGATCTAGAATAAAAGGCTTGGGATGGCAACAGGGTTCGTTTTGATAAATACGCCATTCTGATTCAGATGTCAAGATGATTCTAAAGTGAATTTTGCTCAATCAACATCAAAGAAACTTTCATAGTGTCCTTAAAAGAAGCTTAAAAATATAACCAATAAAAAAGTATACATTGAATGTATTTTAAAGCCCTTAATTTTAGTTTGTGTCAGTTTCTATAATATATGCAATATTTCAATGTTATCAACATATTGCAATGGTAAGCTGCTCTATCTGAATGAGCGTTTGTTTCTTCTGTAATAAAGTAGATGAAATATTTTATAGATCCCTAAATCAGCTGAAAAATAAAACCTCGGAGAAATGCAAAATTTCGTCGAACAACGGATGGACAGCTCGAAAAGATTTAGCTTATACTGGTCAACCAACTACGAAAGGCAGGTTGTTAGACGAACAGTGCTGGTGGCAGACACTACGAAGGGGAGAATTTAATATAGGTAAACTGATAAAAATGATAATAAATTTACTTTCTAATCTTTATTAATGGTGGGAGTTTTTCGTTTCGGTGTTATATTCTACAGTAGAACATGCACATTCACACGTTTACTCGTATTGCATGCTTGCTGTTTTTGTTGTTTTTCGCACCCGCCAGGTTGTCCGTTGTGCTTACCAGCGGCCATCTAGAGTACAACACAGAATAGCCAAACAAGCCGGGCAGTGGAAGCGAATCCCATGAAACCATTACTATTTTATCAGCTTCAGAGCAGCAGAGCTTTACTTTTCTATTCGAAGAGACATTCATAAAGTGGGTAACCGACGGGATGTGATTAAATTTTACACCCTGGTCATAGCTTGTCGATACACAAATGTTGTGAGTTTACCAATGCTACTTACAATATTGTTAATATTACATGAGAAAACTAAATAAATTATCCTTACCTTAAACACAATTACTCTATACTGAGTAGGAAGTTATGAGTTCTTATGAGTACACATTAGTACACATCGCTTTTCATCAAGATGAATGATAAGTGTTCTTATCATCATCATCATCAAGGTCATCAAGGTTAAACAATTATGCAAATTTCGAATTAGATTCAATGTTTTTCGACATTCATATTCATAACTGGGGTTTATACAGTCAATCTACCTCGGTAAAATCGCAATTTTGCTGAATCTCAGAAATGCCAAAATGATCGACTGTTGGATTCTAGGTGAAAAAAAAACAAACTGGGTGACCCGGTGACGTGGTTAGTTTCCTTACGCCTCACGCTGAAGTTACGAGATCAAATCTCATCTCCGGACAGGTCACAATAATACCCGAAAGGTGATACAGGGTGTCCGAATACTATCCGAACGATAAAATGGTGTCAAGACTATCTTTTGTTGTTGGATTAAAACGTCAACATGTATTGTTTGATGAAGTTTTTCAGAAGCAGATAATTTCTCATCTCCATGCGAAGCGCTAGGAGCGGACAGTAATTTTATTGCTAGATCAATTAGGCATGAAGAGAAAGTGTATTGATAGATTCGTAAGGGAACGGCAGGCTTTGAAATTGAAAAGATGTAAGTTTGAAAACGAGCGGACGGCATTTGAACGATAGTATACGAACAGGCACATAACCTTTTGTCATACTACCCTATGCAGGATAGGTAAGGGGGGAAATCCCCTTGACTGACAAAAGGTTATGCAACTGATCGGGCTCTTATACTATCTATTGCTTGTTTCTAGTTCAAGCGATTTGTCCCTCTCCTAATACTGCTTAACACGGGTGAGAAATTATCTTCCGCTGTTGGGTTTATTTTTAGCAAGCACCGCCTATTTCACACATTTGCTCTTCTCGTCATCTATAACTTATAGATCTCGGAGAGAACGACGGTGAGTGGTGCAAATACTGATCCCCACCAGTATGAATTAATGGATTCCCCCATTATGGGCTTTTTGTCAGTCAAGGGGATTTCCCCCCTTGCCTATCCTGCATGGGGTAGTATGACAAAAGGTTATGTGCCTGTTTGTATACTATCGTTCAAATGCCCTCCGCTCGTTTTCAAACTTACATCTTTTCAATTTCAAAGCCTGCCGTTCCCTTACGGATCTATCAATACACTTTCTCTTCATGCCTAATTGTTCTAGCAATAAAATTACTGTCCGCTCCTAGCGCTTCGCATGGAGATGAGAAATTATCTGCTTCTGAAAAACTTCATCAAAGATCGTTACTTCCGCGCTGGGGAGAATACAAAAATAACAATCAAAAATGTATTGTTTGCTATAGCAATATGTTTGATAATTATGAGTTTTGTTTGTTCGTTTCAAAATGGCCGCCTCGTGCTAAGATGCAAACTTTAAAACGTTTCGGGAAGTTATCTTCGATGGCCGTGAGTTTTTCGACATATATTTGTTCCCAAACCTTTAAAAGATACGATTTTTGATGTTCTAGTGATTTATGTGGTGTACTGCAGGCTCTTGACTCCAAGATGGACCATACCGAATAGTCCATCGGATTCAAATACAATGAGTTTATCTTTCATATAATAGTTTGGGGAAAGGCGTTCGCAAAGACGAATAGTCATTTTTGCTCCATGAACCTGCGCCCAGTCTTGTTGAAAAATACATTCATTTTTGCCGAAATACTGCGATGCCTAATTTTCCAGCCCAAACCATGACTGAAGCGAGACGATGACTCCTTGAAATACTTCCACGATTTTTGAAAGCAGCAGGCAGCAATTGCTGATCATTTTGGTGGTTGTGATGCTGCTCGATTGTGAAAACTTTTTCATCGGTGAATAGCACTGAGCGGTTCAAGAGAACCTTAGCTTTTCTCAACCGATTTTCTTTCATGGTGTCATTCAAGTAGTGATTCTTGCACAGTTCATAAGACTTAAGCTTCAAATCTTCGGGAGCTATGGTTCTAACGGAATATTTTTTGAAATTTTCTATGATTTCGCCAAGTTTCGGAAGGAAGTCGAAGAATTTCGTTTAATCCGTCGCGGATCATCTCGCGCATTTGTGGAGTCCAAACAGTGCCTTTGCAATATATTGAAACAGTTTTTCCTTTCGAAAAAGTTCAATTACACCTGCGCGCTACTCATTCGGCTTCATTTTGAATGAATTAGAAATCACAACTGTACCAAACATACTGTGTATTAAAAAAAATGGTCATTATATTAAACCATGTAGGCATACTAAGTTTAATCCGGTTGGTTGTGTTGAGGCATGCCGACAAAGTCTGTACGGATAATTTGCAGGCACCCTGTAAGTGACCTGTATGATGGGAGATAAACCAGCCCGAGGCTAAAATATCGATAAGAAAGACTCTTTCTCTCTCTCTCTCTCTCTCTCTCTCTCTCTCTGTCTCTCTTTCTCTCTCTCTTTCTCTCTCTTTCTCTCTCAGTCATAATTTTGTGAATAGCGAACGATTGTTATTACCGATTGTTATTTTGGTATTCTCCCATACGTATGTATGATGATGTTGTTTTAGAAGGAAATAATTTCACCATGAGGCTCCAGGAATGGACAGTAATTTTTTGTTAGCATAAAGATGTGAAGAGAAAGTATTGATAGTTCCATAGCACATAGCACGTCAGGTTGTAAAAATGGAATAGAAGTAAATTGAAATTGAACGTACGGCATTTGTAAAGTAGTATTTTGTGGCGGATTCGTTAGTGCCTGGTGGAGGTGGCGGACTCATCCATGCCTTAACCTACCCCGCATTGGGGGTGTGTGGTAAAGGATTGTTTGCTTGCTTCGAAATAGGGTATGTGTCTCTTGACTCAGCCTATTATGCAACCATCGATCACATATTTCATTATAACTAATAGAGTTTTTAAGCTGTAAGCGAGATTCAACTAGTTAGACACTTGCAAAGATTAGTTTGATAATACTTCTGGTAGCATGTTTCACGAAAAGTGACACAACTCTCTTTATAAAGTCAGAAACATTCGAGGGATATGGATTTAATGTCGGTCTATAGGCACCAAATTGGGTCTAATCATGGATGCAAGTTTGTCCCATTCGATAGATCTGTTATTAAATGTTGTCTATGTACGATTTTTTTCCTGATTTCCTGATTCATAGCGTTGTCAGCTGTATTCACTCTATCTGACAAACAATTTTTACAAATCAAACTAAAGTAAACCTGCCTCAAAACACTTAAGTGATGTTCATTTATGATTTATCAGCCATTTAATAATGGAAACATTATAATTCACTACACAATGATTTTGTTCCTTCGGTTTGTGTCTAGATGAGCCACTTGAATATAAACATCCACAAATTCATGCATTTCCACTTGAAATATATCAATAACAACGTTTTTACTACGTTATTTGATACAACAGGCCATAGTTGGGAACAAACAAAACAATATGTCCCCAACATTGGGTCTACGATTTTCTTGTAAAATCATTGTTATTTTAGCTATGTGAACAGTTAGTTTGTAACGTACAACTATTTTCTGTACAATCAGATTGCATTACTAGGTTTATCGATTCAATTAAGCCAAATTTAGATCACTTGAAGATCGTGTAGATTATCTGTTCAGCTTAACCAGTGAAATCATGATGCCCCAAAAGTTCAAGAAATCGAAAATTACGCAGAAGTGAACAGCCATAAGTTGATTAATATTGTCTCAATTACTTCGTATTACATCGGTCATCCTAATAGCAACAGGATTTTGTTTATTATCGATAAATTAATAACATATTTGGTACATAGGCCGAATCTAGAGCTAAGCTAACATTACATCCCGTTACCCTACTGTTTTACAAATGCCCTACGCTCTGCTAAACTTTCTTCCTCCAAACTATTCCATGCCAAATGACCGATAAAAGTCGAAAATGATTATCGCTTATTGGGATAACACATTGTATGGAGTTTCGGTTTCGGAGAATGATCATTTTCCACTGATGGAAGAAATAGATTTTCGAGTAACTTTGAAAAGGGTCGTAGTTTTATTGCACAAGTTTTATTCAAACAAATGTTACGTCAAATCACATACATACATTCAATAACAAAGGGTAAGGGGAATCCAGGGTGCCAGACGAAGCGTAGGCTGGAAGAGGGATTCGTGGTTATCTAGCCCATGTCATGGATGACAATTATGCCTTCCTTGATGCAAATCATCAGATAGAGATCCGCGAAGGTCTAATTATCTTCCGACAGTTTGCTAACCCCATTATTAACAAACCACCAGACAGAAATCCTAATGTGTATTGCTTACTGTTCATTTTCTGCATTAAGTGCGTTTCGTTGGAAGGCGATTCAGCATCTCAAATAAAAAAAAATGTAGCTTTGTTCTTCGCCAAGTTTTTACCACAAAAGCTTAAAATCCAAACGCGCATTTTCATGACTTCAGCTGCATGGAGAAGTTTTAAACAAAAAAGTATCTGAAGAAGCTATTGATTATTTAAGTTGTTAAAAAATATGTACCCGGTAAAACCATAGCCGAATCAAAAGACGTTTCAACGCTTGAGCAGCACTTATTTGTACAAGGAAGTCAGGGTACTCACAATTTGTTCTATGCTCTAGAGATTCCGGTATCCTAGTTGGGCTCTGATATTATGCAGTGGAATTAAAAAAAAAAACATTATGAAAATACCAAATTCAAAGTTTGGAAGTAGTAAATGACGATTCGGGGCGAGGTATTGCATTTATAATAGTTTCTTCTCTTATTTAGCATTTCAAGCTTATTGCTTTCACACTTTGCTTATTGTTTGCTCTCAACTTAGTGTTCTAAATGCCCTTCAACAGTTATTAATTGAGGGCCTTCGATAGTATGGTTGTGTGGCAAGTACAATCATTCCCTATATACTCAGGGAGTCGAAAGTTGCAGAACTTCGAACAATGTATGAAGTCCAGGTTAATGAGGTGTGATTTAGGAAATAACGAATGTACTGAAAATAAGCTATCAACGTGCATTTGCGTTGCATGTGTGTATTTGGGATAGTTTTGATGTGTTCATCATAGAGTGATCGATGTCATGATAACTGTTTGCACACCGACAAATATTGCTGTCCACGAGGTTAATTCGATAGAGGTGTGCATCTAACTGGTAGTGGTTGGACATAAGTCTACTCATCACACGGATGAAATCACGACTTACGTGCAGGTACTTAAGCCACGTCCATTGTAGTTGATAGAAACGTATTCAAGTAATTATGGATGATTTGGTGTGTTTCTTTACCTTGATTGATTCTCTGATAAGGACTGTGAATTAAAGAAAGTGGACACCCGATTGTAAATGATTTAGGTTTCAAACTTAACGAAACATTGTGAATTTTTGATCAGTGTGTAAAACCATTGTTTACTTTGGCAACACACCCGAAAAATCGAAAAAAGATCAATTCTGTTCAATTGGTTTTTCGAAAAGACGGCAAAAAGCGTAAAGTGTTCAAGATTGTTTAGAAGTTTGGAGGAACTTGTTCACTTGAAGATATGCCGCTTGAAGATATCTGCAGTACTATTTAAAATTTACAGGTTAATTGGCAACGCTATTTTTTTCCTTCCATAAACTCTATGCCTGGACAACATTTCATTAAAAAAAAGCCTGAGCCCCTTGTAAGATCAGAAAGATAATAATTATCTCAAATTTAATTGTCATTACAAGAAATGTTGTATGCAATTCGTTGCATTGCTAGATTTGATCAGTTTTAAATCTCTCAGCATTTCTTTTTGCCTAACACATTGTTATTGAATATTAAAGCGCATGTTTTAAATAATTTAATATTTGAATTTCATTTCAAAGCACTGTCGCATCTGACACACGCATTCTCGTTTTTGGGATAAAACGATTTGAATGGAATAGATGGGAATGTCTACTTACTTTTGCAATTTTTTTTCTGTATATAGGTATTGAGCAGAGGCCTTTCTTATTGGGAAAATGAAGTTCTATTTCTACCAATTTTATCATTATATGTTATATCAAGAAAAACGCATTTTTGAACTAGAAGGGATATGTGTAAAATGAACTTATAGTTCCAAACAAACAAGTGCCTAATTGTGCTTATTTCAGAAGAATTCAGCAGTTAATTTAACGCGTACACTTACACCACAAAGCCTTTTTTGGGATACTTATTCAAGCGTCATTGATTAGCTTGAGACAGATGCTCTTCGGTATGGCGCGATTAATTCCCACTGAACGCTACCTACCTTATCGAAATATTTCATTTTACGAGTTGCTTATCTTGAGATATTTTCTGCTTTGGCAACTAATCTTCTATAAATGAGAGTTAACGATGTTGCTACCGATTCACAACCAGTTTCTTCCAAGTGCTAAAAAATATCGGTAGTGATGAAGTTTTTCTCTGTTCTTTTATTAGCGGTGATGAGCGTTCTAGCTCAGGCTGGGCCAGCTGGAATAAAGATCAGTGATAATGAAGTGTAAGTTGAGATGTAAATTATGCCAGGCGTGCAGGTGGCTCGACACCTTTTACAAGCTTATGATGTGATGAATGAGTAAAGTGAGAAGTTATTTTAGAAACGGTTTTTGTTTTGGTGGATTGCCATTAGCATGGGTACATGTCAGATTAGAATGAACTAGTGATAAATTACAGTCTATATTGTAGTCGAAACAATAGATCTAGAATATCCGTTGGACATTGGACAGTAACCAAGCTTCTTATTTATGTAGGTCTTGGATGTTTTTTTTGCTCGAAGATATTTTTTTTATGAAAAAGGAATTTCTCAAGGAATTTCTAGCAAAAACCGATTCAATTGTTGAGACAGTATATTGAAATCAGGGATGTTTTTGTTTAGGCAAAAATGTGCATAATCCACATTTCTGCTTAAACAAAAACATCCCTGTGTGATTCAACTACTCCCGGGAATTGCATCGCCCTGAATCCGGCAAAGCATTGTCAAAATCTTTGTATTTTTGACTTTTTATTTTTATTTGGGCGAAGCTTACATTGGGGGATTCGTTCTGTTCACTATTCCATTCATTCATAACTGAATCGCCTCTACGTTTTTCGATATACCACTTAAATGGAAATGCTGAAATGCTAAACAACACTGTTGTTCTTCGAACTGTATAAAAGAATATCTCGAAATTTTTTTAATGATGCTCTGAATCTCTTTTTGTAACATTCAGCCTATTGAACAAAAAATCCTATATATATCTATATATATATATATATATATATATATATATATATATATATATATGTATATATATATATATATATATATATATTCAATGGACTTGTACATCAATGAATTTAACCCAGTGTCTCCAGACTCTCCACTAGCAGTTTCTTAATTGACATATCTTTCTTGACAAAGCACAGCTTAGCTCAGACAGACTTTTAATGACATTTTTATAAATTAAAAGCGATTGCAGAACATTATCCCGACATTTATAGCGTTTAGAGCAACAAGCTGTCATTTCATTTATTGAATTAAAGACTGACTTTTTGAAATTTTTGAATGACATATATCGTTAAACAAATATTTGAATTCAAGATTCTGCTTTGAAAAACACAGATCTAGGACCAGTTCAAAGTCACAATTAATAATTTATTCCAATGAGAACGTGAATTGACATCATTAATGATTGTTACGAATCTCTTGGATGGCCTGTTATAAGTATTTTATTAGTGCTTTCGAAATAAATATAGAGTTGTTCAATGACTTGACCGCTTTTATGGGATTACCATGGGATCTTCCATAACTCGGTGGCTCCGAAGGCCGATTGTTATATCTCAATTATGTTGTCATTCTTAACACTTTCCATTGAAGGAAAATAAAAAAACGTAGTACATTATTCCGAAGCTGATATACATACTGATTGTTAGGTTTCAATATAGTACAGGCATTTATTTGCTGAAACGTTTCTGCACAACAAACGCTATAGAGTACTTTTGCAAATTGGCGTTAATAACATGTTTCTGCTAATTTAATTTCCTATTGCAAGGTGTATTTGTAACTCAAGATTGTTTTGATAAGTATGGGCAAAGCATCAAGCAGCTGAACCATAATCAGAATATTTCATGTTTTTTTTTTCTGATAACTCAAACACAACAGATGCCTACCTTACTGAGCTTATCACCTGGTGGATGAAGAAAGGTGTGTTTTTCGCATTATCAATTGATTTGAGCTTTAAATACGAATTGTTTAATAAACTTAATCTCATGACGCTACCATTGCTGATAACAATGAAAATCTAACAATTCGCAAGTCTCATGTGCAATTAGACTGGTTTTAATACAAACATATTCGAACATGACTGAAAATTCGAAATTAATAACGAATTTGAATGATTACAGCGCAAACAGCCGAGATTACTTTGATTGGAATTGCCATCGAAATTCATAACTATTTTCATCATTCTCTGTCCCAGGATTTTCAATTTTGAGCAGAAAAACTGGTTTTGAAAAAAAAATGCTTTTGAAACTGTGTCAAATATTTTCAAGTTGATTAGAATTAGCATTTACAGGGGCATTGACGTTTGCACACGTCGTGGATGGAGCTACAATGGGGAATAATTCTTTGAAAACTTTGCATGTCACCATGAAACGGAACGAGATACTGGTACGTTTCATCACAGCAATAATCTCCACGAAGACATTCCTCGATCACTTTGCTCCATGCAAACATTGGAGATAGGGAGGATTTGCTATCCATCTTAAGAGGACGCACAGAACTCACGCTCGTCTCGAATGAACTAAAGAGACGTTAATAAAATGAATCAAACATAATTCGTAGCCTACAATAGCTATTAAAGCAAAAGGGAAAATAAATAGTCCAAGAAAATAGTTAAACATTGTTTGGTTTACAGAACAAAAATTAAAAATTATTCAAAAGTGGTCGTTGGGAGCATCTATTTATTCAAAGATGGTTGAGTGATACTCCATTTCTTTTCAAATGATTGAGACCTAAGCATTCTATATAGTCCTAGCACCATATATGTTTATGAAAAGTGAAGAATGTCATGAAGAAAATGAACATATTTTTTGGCTCAGGAAGTACAAGCACACCGGTCTAATGCTTAATGATTCGCCCCTAATAACGTAACTCACACCAACACACCCTCAAATATTCTGTCGAAATAAGATAGTGAATCAAAACAAAAACAAAAAACTAGTACCGAAAGGTACCGAAAAACACAAGAGTACATTGCAAGGTGCAGACTGCAAGGCATATTTCAGAGCTAGGGGTTCTTCAACAGTAAACCAATTTCAAATAGCTAGTTTCATATTGATTGTTGATCCAACGTCCGGCAGTGTTTTAATGGATGAAAAATGTTTGCAGTTAAACGAACTGTTGTCGACACAACAAACATTTTTAGCCCTTGAGTCGGAAGGTCTAGCTCTGTTCAGTAACCAGTGACCCACTTCAGAGGTCTTTGAGGTCACTTTCTCTAACAACAGCGGTTTTGCCAAAATATCAGCTAAGAAGTAATAGAAGCTTTGTTGTAGAAATCTTTTCCACAGCACTATCACTTAACTTTTTTCGGTGTACGCATAATTCATTTTTTTGGAGGTCGCATATATTCAGTTGCGAGCTTTGAAAATTAAATTTGGGAAATGATCTTGGGCGCATTCGGTAGGTATGGACAGAGAACAAAAAATTGCGGCAGTTGCTGCGTACATCATATGGAAAGTCTGGACAAAACCGAGGATTGCTCGTCTTGAAGGCTAAAGTTGGGAAAAGATTCAGGGAAGTTCTTCAGAGGAACTACAGGGAAGTGCTTCAGTGAAACTACAGGGAAGTTCTTCAGAGGAATTTCCGGGAAGTTTTTCAGAAAACTTCAAATAATTTTTCAGAGAATTTCAGGGAAATTCTTCAGAGAATTTTAGGAAAGTATTTTCATTGAAGTTCTCAAGGGGAATTTCAGAGAAGTTCTTCACAGAAATTCACAGAAGTTCTTTATAGAAGTTCAGGAAAGTTCTTCAGAGAAACTTTAGAGAAGTTCTTAACAGAAATTTGGGGCAGTTTTTCATAGAAGTTTAGGGAAGTTCTTCGGAGTAATTTGGGGATTTTCATAAGAGAACTTCGGGGAAGTTCTTCAAAAAACATTGGTGAAGTCCTGTAGAAATTTTCGGGAAAGTTCTTCAGAGAACATCAAATAAATCTTTAGAGATGTTTGGAAAAAATACTCAGGGAATTTCGAGGATGTAAGTTTGAGGAAGTTCTTCAGAGGAATTTCAGTGAAGCTTTTCACAGAAACTCTTCATAGAAGTTCAAGGAAGTTCTTCACAGAACTTCGAGGAAGTTCTTCTCAAAACTTCGGGTAGAATTCTCAAAACTTCAATACTTCGGAGAACTTCGGTCGAAGTCTGCACAGAACTTCGGGGAAGTTCTTCAGAGAACTTCACGAAGAGATCTTCGGGGAAGTTCTTCAGGGAACTTCTTGAAATTTTTCAGAGAGGTTCAGAAAAATTCTTCTGAGAAGGTCAGGGAAGTTTTTCTGACAAGTTTAGGGAAGTTCTTAAGAGAAGTTGAGGGATGTCGGTTAAATTCATTGCTTTGAAGTTTCAAATTATTCGTACCGGTTCTTAGAGCAACAAAAATTAAATGAAATTAAAATGACTGCGTTATTTAAAAATTGTTCATTATTCACAAGAGGATAAGGTGTCAACTTAAAGTGATTTTGAAAAAAAAATGACAATTTTACAATTGTGTAGGATTGTTAGACGGAAAGCACGTTATTATAAAAGCTCTTGCAAATAATTTCAGTGATTATTTAAATTAGAAAAAACCGGTCAGCATCGTTCTAATGGGTATGGTGGATGCATAATTTATGTTTACGTATGTCAACATAGGAGCAAAAGGAAAGATCTGTAATGGTGGAGTATTTGCACATTGCTGTTGAGGAATCTGATGTAGAACCTTTAGCTCCTGAGATGCCTGTTTTGACTACGATGGTGGGCAAGTTGTATAGCTCATCTGTCGCGGGGACAATCAGCTGCTCTTGAGACATTCTGAATATTATTTTCTCTTCATAGGACTGCTCAAATTGAACTTCCTCAAAGCCATAGAATATTTGTTATACAAGGCAATTTTCAGCCCTTAACGTCTCCAACAACGAGTCGGTCGATTTATCCAGAATAGTTGCCCGATTTTTTGGTTTTTCAGGTTCCGCGGGTTTGGACACGATTTCGACGCAGTTGGAGCGGAGCGCCATCTCATCATGTGATGACTTTTTACGCTTCAAATTGCGCACTGCTGGCTTTGGCTTCGATCCACTCGGATTCTCAAGTTTCAAAAAGGGATGATTGTACGTTTAAGTCAAGGATCAAAATTAAAGGTAGAATCGTAATCTGCCTCTAAACGTTATCATCTTGAAAATACTTAGTACTTAGCCAATATCCTCTGGTCTAGATTTTCTTAGGATGAGGAACTTCGGAGCCGAATTATACATTCACTTTGAAGTATACACTTCCACAGATGATCCAAGAATTTCTATTCTTGGTCCATTTTTGCTTTAAAAATACCGCGAAAACACAAACTAGCAAAACAATCTACACACTTAAAAATTATGAAGTTTACACGAGACATTACATTTAGGGAGGGAATCGATTACATTCTTACACACATACGAAAGATTTTTGATTTCACTGCCTGCTTAAGTTGAAAAACGAATAATTTTTGATTGTTTTCGCGAAAACGACGCAGCAAAATCAAAACACCTAGTTTCCATTCACGGCTTGCTATGATCTCCCTTTTCTGGAATAATGATGACTGTTTGCATCTCTAATCACACTCTAAAAATTCAACTCATTGAATCGAAAGATGAGCTGCTGTTACATAAGTTGCTAAGTGAGACCAAATATAAAACATTTATTATGGAAAGAAATCACACAATATAAAACATTTATTAAGTGTTCTCTTACTCTCGTGGCTGTTTTCTGCTCACTATTTTTTTTTTATAAATTAAAACAATAACCAACGAATGTTCATTTAACTTCTACTTAATTGAAAACTGATCATCATCACAAACATAATCATTTACTACAACAAATAAATTTGCACAGTTCCCTCAGATTGAATTACCAAAGAAAAAACAGAAACTAAAACATTCGTTAGAAATTTTAAAGTAATCCACCGCTATAGACTGAATTTGTTGAAAATTTCACGTAAACAATTAATAATTTGTTTTCTTTTTCCAGTGATCGCTCTGCACCTATGTCTGCAAACATGAATAATTACGTTGATATTATCATGATACAAGTTGGACCCTGGTTGAACCAAAACTTTATTCCGATTGACTTACCAGATTTTGTAGAAGGATTCGAACACGTAAGTTGTAATTTTTCTGCATAGAGATTTAAAAAAAAAATCATATAATAATATGCTAGTGTTTGCTTACGTCATTTAACAAATTATTTATTATCTCAATATTTTTGCTTTTCCCAATCTCAATATTTTTGCTATTGAATAAACAATCACAAATCTGTTAAGAGCAACCACATAAAAATTAAATCTGTTTAAAAAAAAACAGTAAAGTAATAAAAATAGCTTGGTAAAGTAATATTTTCTCTATCTTGTTCTGTGCCTATGCTTCAACGGTTTGGAGCTTTATAAAATTATGACGTAAATACTAAATGGACTATGTTCTAGTAATGCGGGTTTGGTAAGAACGATCGGAGCAAAATTGTGAATAATAAAACTCAATATGTGTCTAGCACACCTACAAACAAATGTACAAAGACAAAATACATTACAAACACATTTTTAATTACCTACAAATGGATAAAAAAGTAGCTTTTAAGCATGATCATGAGCATGCTACTCCGTTATTGTCAGATCAGCGGTAATTAAACAGAGAACCAACAGATGATGCTTGTGGCAAACATACATCCTCAATGTGTAAAAAATGTTTATCCTGGGAAATTCCGGCTCTGGCATCACCCGGATACAGGTGATGAAACTTGAGAATCGATTTGGCTCCATTTAAACCAACACTAATGATGCTATTAGGGCCACTCACAAAGTGTGGAGTTGGTTTTTCATTGAGAGGACAAGGATGTTGTTAGGGTCCCGCACAAAGTGTGGTGGTGTTTTTTTCATTGGGAAACAAGGTAAATGTTAAATTTCACTTGAGAGCCTATTTGGACCATTTTTCAATAAACAAAAGTGCATGGTTTTGCAGAAATTAATGGTGTTCATTTCACCCGTTCGATCATTATACTTTTAATACGCCTATATGTTTTGCACTAACGAATTTTTTTTTCGCTTGAATAAGTTTGACAATTAACACTTAGATATTTATACATTCACTTACAGAGACCAATTTTGATTACCTACCACGGTGAGCTGGAACTGACCAATGGAGTATTCCACAGCATTCAAAGCGTTGTACGAAGCGGAACGGCCATGATGCATTACGATCGAAAGGTGCTACGAGTCGCAGTTGGGGCCAACATCAGACAGCTTGGGGTTAGTATTATTCTAATGAAAGAAAAACATCCATTATCAAGTAACAGAATAGAAAAGGGTCTGGGATCATTTATATAGATTTTCTTCATTAGCTTTTTCTTCTGTGAATAACGATGCTTCAGTAGCCAATGACATTGAATTAGTTAATGAAGGTATAAGCCAACATCGTATTCCGACTACCTAAGCTGCAAACAAAGCCACAAGTTCGTAAAAACATCAATGAGTAAATCGATCATCAATCATTGCCCCTTTTCTCGTTAGAAACCTAGAAAATAATTCAAAGTTAGTAAATGCGCGATTTTTCTCCCACGTGAAAAATAGCAGAACGGACGTTGAAACACGCAGCAGCTTGTCGAAAAGTTGACGTTTCGTTGGAGCATGCCGGGACAT
This sequence comes from Aedes japonicus, assembly GCA_034211315.2. Lineage (NCBI taxonomy): Eukaryota > Metazoa > Arthropoda > Insecta > Diptera > Culicidae > Aedes > Aedes japonicus. Next base: position 147,847 of record JASCZW010003122.1, read on the forward strand.
TTTTCACATTCTCTGGCCTTCATTGTAAATCGATACAAGGAAAATGAAAATAATTTTATTTCGCTAGCAATGTTGTATTTTAATGCTCAAAACTCGTGCTTAGTGAGAAAATTTCCGCTTTGATCATATGGATGTGAACTGCAGTGATCTCTCGGTTATCCTGCTCAACGAGCATTTCACAATATTTTATTTCTTCTAAATATTTTTTTAATTTTTTTCCCCTCTCTATGTTTGCATTCGAAACTCTAAACATAATGTTCTATATGTGCCTTTGAGATTGATAACTGAGAGATTTCAATGCCAGTACAATTTCATAAATAGTATGATTGTGTGGCAAGTACAGTAGCATGATTGATCCGAGTAATTTGACCTAAAGAAAAATTCCTAGACTAGACCAAGAATCCAGCTCAGACCACTCCGGCTTGGTATAGACTTGTTGCTGGGTCTTCAATGCATACAATTAAAGAGAAACCATGTACGTTTTGTGTTGTAAGAAACGATGTTCAATTCGAGTGGAACATAATCAGCTTTTCCAAACTTTTAGGTTGTAAAACATAGCCTTCTCTGTGAATCAACGAAGCGTAGCGATAATCCCTGCTATGCATTTGAGAGCTTAAGATGGAGCCGGAATAACGGCAATACTGACATCGATGTTTATTTTGAATTGATATCATCCCTCTAGAAAATTTTGACAAAAAACAGAAATAAGTCCTTTTTACACTTTCGAAAACTTTTTTTTTTTATTTTTATTTTCTTTTATTTTTTTATTATTTTCAGCCCTAGGCTGGTTCATTTGCCGTTGTAGTCACTCAAATAACTTTTTTGGGTATTTTCGTAACTTGTCCGAGGGTGAGATTCGAACTCGTGACTTTGACGTGAGAGGTATGGATGTTAACCACTACGCCGGGGTCGCCCCCGCTTTCGAAAACTTATATTATAGAAAACTATATTTGGGTGTATCTATTTCTCCAAACTAAATGCACTGTTTTATTTAGTTTAGTTAGCTGGACATACGCTTGCGGACTACCCGTTTTACGCGGTCATAGTTTGTTTTAATTATTTATATATAATTGATTCGTCAACAGATAAAAATATTTATCCCAATGACATAAAATTGAATTACATACAACAATTAACACATACATCTTTGGAAATAACGCTTATTAATCTCACGGGATACATTAAAATTAAACACGTTATAATAGCTGTTGAAGACACGAGCCATGCTTAGCACAGGTTCGTGTTTGCCGTAGTTGGTCCTTGAGTGCCGGTTAATGAAGAAAGATTGTAAACGTAGGTTTCGTCGTCGAGTGTTGATGTTCAAGAGACCAAGTAAAGTGGAAAAGTTGATGTTTCACTGAAGAAGGTCACCAAAGAAACACGCTTTGGCCACCATACGCCTCCTTTCCAACAATCCCAGCTGAATGAGTTTACACCGGCTCTCGTAGCTTGGCAATCTGCGAGGGTGTGGCCAACAAAGATGTCGCAAAGCAAAGCGTATAAACAATCGCTGAACCGCTTCGATCCTATGGACTGCATTTTGGTAGAAAAGGGACAAAACGACAGTGCAGAGCTCCAAAAAAGGACAAACCAAAGAGCAGTATAGTGCCTTCAGACAATAAACGTCTTTGAAATTTTTGCGAAGCGGAAGATGAATCTTAGCTGCAATGAGGCTTTAGAAACAATGTGGGCAATGTGGTTCTCGAATGACAGTTTAGAGTCGAGCATTACTCCCAGATCCTTGACTGTTGTTTCACGTTTTAAGCGCGTTCCTCGAAGGATGTAGTCGTGGAGATACATCGCACGTTTTCGGCCAAAGGAGATAATTGATCATTTGGATATATTTAAGGACACTCTGTTGATCTGGCACCAGTCATCGAACACTTGTGGTTCCTGCTGAAGAAAGTGGGCGTCTTCTGGACATTTTATTACGTAGTACAGTTTTAGGACATCCGCGTAGGATAATTTCAGGCATCTGAGGACCAAGTTCACGTCGTTCATATATAACAGGAAAAGGAATGGGCCAAGGTGGCTGCCTTTCGGAACGCCGGATGTTACTGAAAAGCTTGACGAGGCATAATCTGAAATCTTCACAGACATAGTTCTACCAGTTCAACAATTGATCGTGAACCCCCATTTAGTCGCATTTGGAAATTGCAATCTGATGGTTCATTTATTCAAAGGTCGCAGAGAGATCTGTGTATATGGCGTCTACTTGATGACCGCGTTCCATTTCGCAGATGATGAACGATGTAAATACGGTAAGGTTGGTTGCCCTTGAGCGCTTGGGCATAAAACCGTGTTGATCAGGAGAAATAGTCTGTGAATAGTCATGGGCCAGCCTTTGGAGAACGATTAGTTCGAATAGTATAGATACAGCACTAAGTGCAGCAATTCCACGAAAGTTGGCGACGGATCGTTTGTATCCCTTTTTGTGTATTGGAAAAATAAACGACTCTTACCAGCATTCGGGAAACACGCCGGAAGTTAATGAGAAATTGAAGACCGTAGCCAAGGTCTCAGCGAGTGACAACGCTTCAGAAAAAATGAAGGAATACAATCAGGACCGCATCCAGTTGAATTTTTTCATCTGCTTCCCGACTGAAATCACCACATCACTATGGATAGTGAAAGCAGAGCCAAATACAGATAAGCGGGGAACATTGCTAGTAGCAGCTTCGAGGCCCACGGCATCCAGAATTTCGTCGCAGAAGACACTGCTGAACTGCGTATGAAATAAGTTGGCGATATCCGCGACAGAGTCAGTTTCATGAGTGCCGTCAATCATAATGGAGGGTAAGCCGGTTTCCTTCCGTTGTTCATTGACGAATCGCCAAACGCTCTTCGGTTTCGTTTTGAGACGACTCTGCAATTGAGACTGATGAGAGTTGTACATGCTGTTATTGAAGTGTTTGTAATCGTCGTAGACGCGTGCGTAGTTAGTCTTTGTAGAATCGGTGCGATATTTGCTGTGTTTCCTAAGACGTTTCAAATGTTTGAGATCGGAATTAGACCAAGCAGGTTTGGGAGGCTTACGGCTTGATATTAAACCAGGCGTAGACATCCTAGCATGCGTCACATGTCAACTGATACTTGGAGAGTGAACTGTTTATGCCACCTACGTTCTGGTAGTACAGAAGGGCTGTCAATGAGGGGGCAGACGATTCGGCAGCCAGCGATCGGAAAGATGAAGCAGCATCAGCCCGAGCAGCGTCATTAGATGTAGGATACTTGCTATAGATGGCAGTTTGGAGGGCCCTGTCTCCATCACTAGATTCAGGGCCAGAACGACTTTGACGGCGGGAACTAGCAAATAGAACATCATTGAAACCGACAGTGGGCACAACTGAGCTAGGAGGGTCCAGGGCTTCCATACTGCTTTGTGTCGTGCGTCCCAGGTCGGTTGAAGTTACGGTCGATGTATGTTGATGACGAGTACAGGTTCGATGACAGGTGTGTAGCGAATTGGCACGCGTTGATAACGGTGGTCTAGTGGTAGCATCAGCAGGAAAAAGAAGGCTGGAATCGGAAGATTTATCAGGAAGAGTACGCTCTACAAATTGTGGGTACTTGCCGCGACGACTACGATAAACGACGACAGCAAAAGGCGGGACTGTGTCGAACTGAGAAGAGGTCTCAATGGTACTGTTTACTGCGCGTCGCAGCTTAGTTATTCGTCCTCCATGACACCATCTTCCGACGCCGACTAAACAGTTCGGGACGAACAGTTTCCACGTGAAGCAAGAGTCGGAGTTTGGGAAGGTTTCTAAAATTTTGCAGCTGATCTGCTATCCTTAAATTCCCGGAAATAGATGCCTTCCGGCAACGTTGATGATGAGAGAGCTTTTTCCTTCAGATCTGCACCAAGCCCAATTTTGAAGGAGATAAAAGACATAGAGCTAACGTCCTTTCCGCTAGCTACTAGTCTTAAAACCTCCATGTTGTCGGTGCCAAGGCGATGCGTTGCTAAAGCTCGCACCTGCTCGACCGTTACATCACGGAAAATTCGTGAATGGTTCAGCCAAAACATTCGGCTCGAAACTTGATTTACGGTCGCCAAATTGCCGAGTGATGGCGAAACTGACTCGGCTGAGTCACACATGAGAGGCTCTTGAGGAGGCAAGTTGATTAAGCATGCGCAGCTCGAAAAAATAGTGTGAATAGCTGTTCAATATCATGCACATAAGGGAAGGTCCATTAATTATGTCACGCAGTAAAGGGGGTTGTAAAACATGACGATCCATACAAAAAAATTGGAAGGTCCATACAAAAAACGTGACGGGGGGGGGGGATCACTTTTTGCGTGACATAATTAATGGGCGTTCCCTAAATGGACATCAAAAACATACAAATTTGCATTATTAATATCCATTAGCTCATGTAGAGAGCGTACTTATCTTCATGAAAGTGTTGGTAGAAAAACTAATCACACCCTTAAAATCGAAAAAACGCATACGGATTTCAAAGAAGTCCTGCATAGTAACCACTGTGATGAGTATCCAAAGTTGGCTCGTCACCTTCTCAGATTAGATGACATGTTCTCTCAACCAAACTTCCACTTGTTGAACCATTGGGCTGAACTCAAAGTCCACTGTCGAAAAGTTGTATCAGCCGCTTCAGTAGGCCTAAAATTTTCGGACACATTATTAGGGCACACAATTAAGTTACAGAAGTTCTGTCACAACCAGAGGTGGTAAATGTACTGTGTTTTGATATTATATCCATAACATTTTACATTTCGCATAACGGCCAAATTAAGGAAATCATGATCAATCATGGGAGAAAATGTCATGACATTCTTGTACTGTTTTCTAAAGCACAAAAAAAAAGACAACATTGATTTATGTCGCTCACAATTTTGTTGATTGCTGCCGCATGAATTATCATAGATTACCAGTCAAGCACGTTTTTAATCAATTACAGTCATACGCAATTTCCGAATTGTTTAGAGCTGTCGGCAAACATAGGACGACATTTTTCTCTTTCCGGTTTCTATCCATCGTGTTCGCTTGAACTGTACCCTTAAACTGTTGGTGGCGTGTGGGCCTCAACATTTTGCTGAAGACAAATGTTTGGTGAAAAATGTTCTTTTACCACCACTGGTCACAACTGCGTGACTAAAGATGTCCCGATTGAATTCCTCTACTAGTATCCGAAAGCAACTGACAGATTAGACTAAGCAGCCTAGGCCCATAATTGGTTCTGGTGGCAAAGCATTATTTACGAATAAAACGTGACAGCTAAATAAAAAATAAACCACTTTCAAGCAAAGTCTATTCAGCACTATTTAGGGCATGCACATTTTGCAAAAAAAAGAAATCGTTCGTTGATTTCTAGCCAACATCCTTACACATAGAATTGCTTTTAAAATTTTACCAACTGTAGAGTATTTTAGCAATACATTGAAAAAAAAATAGAGTCGTGCAAATCATTTTCAAACCACAATTAAGGATGTAAACATTTGTTTTGACATGTGTTGACTAAAAATCCAATCACGCCGATGCACCGTTTTTGGGTATAAAATAAATATTATTGCTATAGTTTCTTGCTAATTCCGGGGGCTTATTTCGTCTTCTTCGTAGAAGATAAATCATTCAAAGAGCTTTATATATAACTTTTCCACGAGACGAATCGAGTTGGGTCTAACTGTTGTGAACGCTAATGTTGGCTCAGATGTTTCATCCCGCATTCGTACGTACTCACATCTTGTAATTTATTCAAGTGAGCGAAAAGCCTAGAAAAGCTTGAACTGAAAAAAAAACCAAAGGCATGGAAACTTCTTTCCTCGGCTTCTTTTTTTTTTTTGTCGGAAGTCTTTTCCAAGAATATGAAACATACACAAATAAGCATGTGACTTTCGGCTCGTTTTTTTTCAGCTACATGGAATACTCTGGTGAAGTAAAAACGAGTGCAAATCAATTCCACGATTTGTGTTTTGCTTTGCGGCGCTTGTTAGTGTCACGGCAATATGGTATTTGGAAATTGTTGTAATTTAATATTGCATAAGCTGTCGAGAAGAAAAACTTGTCCGCGTAGGAGGTATTTGTAAGCATTATCTGAGGAATTCTCAATAGAGTTATAAATTGTAACTGAATTTCGACCATACTTAAACACCACAAAGAATTGACTTGTAACTATCTAAACTCACAATTTTATTTATCCTTCCAGTTCACTTACGACTATTCTGCCCATATTATGGATCTTGGGCCATCCGGTTGGGTCGATATAGATATTGCCACCATGACATTCCAGTTTGAGTTTGGCATCGATTTGTCAAACTTCTTCATCTACTTAGATGACTTCCAGTTGACTAATATTGGGTAAGTTTATAAACATACACAATTACATTACTTGTTTTTTTTTGCAGATAATTCTTCCTTGTGTATAATTCATTGCAATTCCTTTTTAATGGTGTTGGCTCGCAAGGCCCACAACCAACCCCACTATCTCGCAGGAGGACCATCGTGATGCTGCTGTTTAACAGTCCCAAGCACCACCATGACTTTCGGATTTTGTATATAGAGTCCTGGGCGCCCTAACAAGATGGTGGGCCAGCCGCTCCTAACATGGGGAACAGACGCTCAATTGGGTGAAGGCTTAGACTTGTACCCTTAATTTTAAACAGCGGGGTGGCTCGCTTTTGTTAGGGCTGCTTTCGGATATTTGTGGGTTTTTGGAAGAAACTCAACAGTCTAACAACTGCTTAGTCCCCCCACATCCTAAATAGTCCCCGCCGCTCATCCGGGGCTACTTATTCGTGTATTCAGTAGCTGTCCATCATATCTAATGGAACCAAACTCTCCGCGACCCGTGGACCCGCCGGGTTGCTTGCAGCTCAGCCTCGTAGAGCCTTCACCTACTCTACGGTCTTACCGGGTTGCAGATAATAGGTCATATGAACAAAATCCTTTAATTTGCTTAAATACATGCGTGAATTTTTTTACTTGAGCGTTTAATCAAAAAGATATGATGAAAAAAAAAACCTTTCGAACATCGCAACTCAAATTAAAAAAGCTGTACTAGCTGCGTACATGCTCGTGAAATCTTTAGTCACCTACTTGTCATGCCCAATTGAGCTTGAGTTGGCGCAAACAGTACCAGCTCTATGCTACAGTTAAATTATTAAATATAAACAAGCACAAGAGGGATTCGACAATGTTTCAATAAATTTACAAATTTCTTGTAAACACCATGCTTACGGTAAAAGTGAACAAAGCTAACCAATAGGGGCAATTGAAAGCCCCACTTCTCAGTGAATTTTTAACGGATTTGCTTTTTTCTTCTCTCCAGACTTATACAGATATCTTGTGTTCCAATCAGACCCGAAAATGACAGAAATACCCATGTAAAGCGAGTTCGGAAATACATTTTGTATCATAATATTTCTGTTAAACCTATAACATTGACAGAAATCCAAAGAAATCTTTTTTCTAATCTGCATTTTCCTTAAGTATGTTCTTTAACACTTTTGCATTAACAGATTTAAATTTCACACTTACGCCCAAACTTTCGGACCTTTGATTTGACTCCTGCATTCAAAGCTTGGACATGCTTCTCTCCTCTGGTTTTGTAGGCTCCATTTTTGCTTAAAGTTTTGACCCGATTTTGATTCTTCTCCCATTTTCCAACAATCAACCTTCATTATTGCCCAAAATTTATCGATTGGTCGGAACGTTGGACATTTTGGAGGAATAATGTCACGAGGTACCACAATGACATTATTTTCCTTGTACCATTTCTTCGATGCCGAATCATTGGAATTGCTGCTTTAGAATGTAGATTTCACTGTTAATATTCCCCCGGTTGGGATGAATAGTCGATTGATTTTAACGCACGTTTACCATACTAGATATTTTTATATCTTTCTATCCTCGTAGTGTAGACATTATTAGCAGGGATTTGTGAAAAGTCAGCCTTCACATATTTCATCGTTCTGTACGATGCAACAGGTATGTTTGGTTAACAACGAATCATATAGCTTAGGTCCTAATTTTACATCTTTAATGTCCTGCACAGTTGACTTTGCAACATCGACTTTTTCTCTGACTTTTCTCTGACCGACATTTTGAACCATCTCTTGTATACTTTCACCACTTGTTTTAGAACTTGTTTGTTGCGTGTTCCCTTTTTCGACTGCTAGATTGGCTTCCTCTAAACCGCTTTGGTTTGTAAAAACTTGCTGATGACATTCGATACCGTTTGTTGCATCGCCCCAACCGAAATTGCGATAGTTTTCTGTGGATAACTAGGATTTTCTAACCACTTGTCCAAAATAGGTTTTCTCAGCTCCTTTTGTCGAGACGCCATTTACGAAAGGTAAATTAAAAAATAAACAAGGTGCACGTTGACGTGAAGGTGAAAAGATCCACCGACAGCTATTCACACGATAATTCAAATAAAAGTCACACAATTTCAAGCAGATATAGTTCAACCTTCAAACATACTTATCAAAATGCTTATGACAATCTGGAAAACAACGGATGAAGCTCATCCCAATTAACAATTTTAGTTTCATTTCAGTCGTATTTGTTGATAAAACTACATTCAAAACTTAATACTTGATAAAACTACATTCAAAACTGTTTTGTCCACCAAAACCCCCTCTATGCATCTTTAAAGCCGAAATTTGTACAAAGTGGCCTACTCTTTAGACGGTTTTGAAAACAAAATAATAAAACCTTTAGAAAATCGGAAAGATTTTGAAAATGTGCTAGTGAAAGATGTTATGACCACTTGAGAACCTGCATAAAACCTATTGGCTGCTATCAAAACCAGTATAGGGCCAAATGACCACAGCTGTCAAACTTCACTGTGATATCGTTTTTGTTGGTTTTTGTTGTTCTGCTTTGTTTGATTCTCTGCTCTTCTAATTATTCAACAGTTAATAATATCTAATAATAAAGATCTAGTGTTGCGCGAAACTTTTTTTGATAGCCAAATATCCAAAACAAATTGAGTTTTATTTAGCGTATCATGCTCCAAACCATATGCGCATTTAATTTTATGGTGAATATTGGCACGATAAAAGCTGAAACATAATGCCCCTCGGAAATTATGCGAGTTAACCACAACAAATACAAAATTGAAAGAAAGGTACTCGATAACTTCATTATGAATTTCCGGAAAATTGACGAAATTCGATCAGGCTATATAAAAAAATGCCGAAATTGGTTTCCAATTTACAGTTGATTTAAATTACATTTAATAATTGGCGTATTTATTTTTCCACAGTTCAATGATTTCTTGTATTTCAAAATGGCGATTGAAAGAAATCACAGTTTTGCCAAAAAGCCAATTTATCTTCGCAATGGCTACTTTAAAACTATTCGGTCATTTGGTGACTTCACTCAATGCCAATTTACCGTCCAATGCATTTACAGGAGGCAAAATGGTTTCAAAACGGTTTTTCAACTGACCATAAAAGATGTTAACTCCAAGCGAAAGGAAACCGGGTTGCCTTGTTCCATGTTCCTCGGAAACAACACAGCCAATACTGAAGGTGAGAAATGCAACCTGTTTGCCCAACGTTTTATGCAAGTGTACAACGATTTCTCCGCTTTGCCGACACAAGTGATAGATGCTACTATGGGGTTGCCACACGACGTGGTCAATTTCGATTTTCACGCATTACTGATGACATAGTGATGACTGCAATTCACAAACTGAAGCTCTCGTTTGCCACTGGCCCTGATGGCATCCCATCGTCAGTTTTAAAACGATGTGCAGACAGTCTTTGCCTTCCCTTGCAAGGATCTTCCAGCTTTCGGCGCAGCAAAGTGAGTTTCCACACGCTGGAAACACTCGTATGTATTTCCGATCTACAAAAAAGGAGATAAACGGGACATTGTCAATTACCGTGGTATCACCTCACTGTGCGCATGTTCAAAGGTATTTGAAATTATTATAAACGGTTCCTTGTTTGAGTGCTGTAAAACTACATCGATTCTGATCAACACGGCTTTTATCCGAAACGATCGGTTTCCACGAACCTGGTTCAGTTTACTTCTAGCTGCCTGCGTTGTATTGATTCTGGATGGCAGGTTGATGCTGCGTATATGGATCTGAAGGCTGCGTTTGATACGGTGGATCATGAAATTCTGCTTGCTAAGCTGGACATACTCGGCATATCATCTGCCGCTGTGGATTGGTTTAGGTCTTACTTGGTGAATCGCTCAGTACGGGTTAAGATTGGAACGTCGGAGTCGGAAGCTTTCACAAATAATTCGGGAGTTCCGCAAGGCAGCAACCTTGGTCCACTGCTCTTCTCGATCTTCATAAACGATGCCATCTTGCTATCCCCACCAGGGTCCCGCCTCTTCTACGCAGATGATTCAAAAATTTACAAAACTATAAAAAGTCTATCAGACTGTTCCGACTTGCAGCATATGTTGTGTATTTTCGTCGATTGGTGCTCAAGGAATCTGATGGGCTTAAGCATCGAAAAATGCAACATAATATCATATCACCGGAAAAACCCACCAATCATCTTCGACTATGTCCTCTCCGGGCAATCGCTCACTCGCGTTCAACACATCAAGGATCTCGGTGTTATTTTGGATAATGGAATGACATTCGGATTTCACTACAACGACATTGTGTCCAGAGCCAATCGTCAACTGGGCTTTATTTTTAAAATTGCTGACGAGTTTCGTGACCCGATCTGCTTCAGGTCACTTTATTGCTCACTTGTACGTTCCATACTGGAATCATGTGCTATTGTATGGTGCCCTTTCCAGGCCATATGGATCGCCAGAATCGAAGCAGTTCAACGAAAGTTCGTAAGATACGCTCTTCGCTTTCTCAGTTGGCGTGATCCTACGAACCTGCCTCCGTATGAAGAGCGTTGCCGTCTGCTTAATATCGAGCCACTTGAGGTGAGACGAAAGGCCGCTCAGGCTTTGTTTGCTGGGAAGCTGATCAGGGGTGAAATTGACTGTCCAGCACTGTTGTTACAGTTAAATTTGTACGCTCCCGAGAGACCTCTTCGTCAACGTGTATTTTTGCATCTTGAGCCACAGAACAACAACTATGCACTCCATGAACCAATTCGAGAAATCAGTCAGCGTTTCAACGAGCGTTTCAATATGTTCGACTTCAACTTGCTGACGTGTTTCGTCATCGGCTACTTGTTTCTTTCCGTACTTCTGGCCGTAACCAAGTAATTTAAGTTTTTTTTATTCATTTAGACATTTGTTGTCAGTTGAATTATTGTGATAAATAAATAAATAAATAAATAACATAAATGAGTCCTAAAACGGCATTTCATAACAGCATTCTACGAGTTCATAAAATCAAAATAAAACCTTTGATAGGAGTAAAAGGAATTTTTGAAGACAAGGTTTCAAGATCGTTGTGAAAAAGCTGTGTAAGTTCTTATAAACCTGACTTAAATATAAAACCAACTGACACCTCTTGCTGCCATAATAAAACCATATTGATTTCCAGTGGCGTTCATAAAATTTTAATAAAACCTAATAGAGCTGGATGGTTTAGGCAATGTTACTTGGGATTGGATTGTTTTGACAACAACTCTAAGCCATGGACTGAACAAAGGATGATCATGAATTGAATCGTTTGAAGCTTCAGCGTTTTGAAAGAAGAAATGACCATCTAAATAATTTTCCAGATCGAGTGGCCTTTTTGTAACTGATTTCGGGCAAAGTTCTGGTATTCAAACGACCCTGGATCGTAGCCAAGTATTTAACCAATACAATTTTAGTAACAATGGTTTAACTCAAGTATTATTGGAGAAGGTTGCATTTTAGACCAATAAGAGTATTTTCCAGAGCGGAAGAATACCTTGTAGCTTGTTTCAAGTATCAGTGGAAACGCTGAATTATGATCAAGCATAGATAAATGGGTACCTTACTCTAGTTTTTTCAAAAAGGATTGCATTATCAAAGCTCCAGACGTTTTTCAAAACCATCGGCATTTCGTCCTAAATTCGTTTGATTACGGTTTTGAATTGGTTCATATGAAACGCCCTGTGGTCATTTACCATCGCTAGCATGTATGACCATACGAAATAATCCAAGGGATGCAGATCTGGTGAACTGAGAGACCATTCATTCTTGTCTAAAAAGTCGGTCAAATTTTCTCGGCACCAGCCCTGAACGAGACTTACAGTATGCGATGGCGCTCCGTCCTGCTGAAACACACAGTGATCATCTCCAAACACCTCTTGTATATATGGCTTGACAACTTTCTCCAAAACTTCCGTTTTATAATATACGGCATTCACTTCAATGCCTTTTTCGATGAAAACCAGTGGTAATTTGCCTCGCTTGCAAATTCCTCCCCAAACCATCACTGACGCAGCACTTTGGAACCGTGGAATTTTCCGATCAATCTCTGGAACAGTTCTCGAAGAGAGAGCCCACAATCTGTCGTTCTGGACATTGTGGGATTGTTGCAAGACGAATAACTTTTCGTCGGAAAAGATAAATTCTTCCCCACCGTGCCGCGACAAAAGCAGACTTCTGTTCCAAAGCTCCGTGAACCTTACGTTTTTTGAAAGCTTGGAGTCCAAGGTCATTTTGCAGTATATTGTGCATTGACGATCTCGAAACATTCAGATCTGAGGCCATTGTACGTACAGAGCTCTGTGATTTTTGTCTTATCCGTTCCCTGACCATTTTAACAACTAGTTTAGTCCACACCGTAAGAGTACGACCGGATCTCTTCCGGTCATCTAACGAGCAGGTGTCACGGTACCATCGGATGGTTCGGTACACAAAATACCGCTTTACTCCAAGGTTTTTTAAGTTTCTGAAAATAGCACCCGGTCGCTCGCCTTTCAAAAACTTTTTTATCACCTCAGCACAAAACTCCTTCATCGCTGGTTAAAGATAAACACCGAATAAAAACAATCGGACATAACCTAAAAGCGTTTGTATAATCATAGTGTAAAACTACACCAACACATACGTGAAGCATGTTGATTAGTTGCACGACACGAATGCAAGGAAAAAGTGTATGATAATATTTTAGACACGGTGTTAATACTGGGATGATTGCTGAAATTTTGCACTTCAAAAGTAATTTATGTATTTTTCTAGAACACAAGACTTGATTTTTGACTCGAATATGACCAAAACAGAGCAATATCCACTTACCTAACATCAAGTAAGATAAGGCGCTATAACCTTGGCAATTAAGGTGTATATCGAAAATAAGCTATCCACAAACTTTTTTTCAAATTATGTTGAAAACCGATATTTTATTCATACAAAAAATTGATCCTTTATTGTACGAGGTTAAACTTGAACATAACGAAGACCGGATGAAATTTAAGTTATTCCTTCACGAATTTTCGAACTTTGGATCGAATGCTCTTCATCAAGTTCCGGACAAGTGTTGCATCGAATTTTTGGGACGCTTGAGCCCAAATTTTTTTGTACTCCTGCATGTTCCCAGCTGCCTTACCAGTCTTTTTGAAGACCCTCTTCACGATTGCCCAGTACGTTAGATGGGTCGAAGCTGAGGGCAATTTGGTGGATTGATATTTTTCTCAACGAAATCTATACCCTTTTCCGCAAGCCAATTGAGAGTGGTTTTGGCATAGTGAGCCGACGCTAAATCCGGCCAAAACAGTGGAGGTGTACTATGCTTCTTATATAAAGGCAACAATCTCTTCTGGAGACACTCAGATCGATAGATTTCCGCATTTATAGTTCTGGTAGTGTAAAAAATGGTTGACTTCAAACCACAGGAACATATTGCTTGCCATACCAGTACCTTTCGACCGAATTTCTCCACTTGAATCGACCTGTCCGCATCGCTCACATCCTCCCCAACGACGGCAGTAAAGTATTGTGGACCTGGAAGGGTTTTTGAGTCCTCTTTTACATAGGTCTCATCGTCCATCAAAACGCATGCATCCGGACGCTGCAAAAGACGCGAATACAATTTTCGGGCCCTTGTTGCTGATCGCTTCTTCTGTTCTGCACTTTGTTTCGAGATTTTCTGCTTCTTGTAGGTCTTCAGGTAGTTTCGCCTCTTGATACGCTGGATCAATCCGACACTCGTTCCTGCTTTTTTGGCTAAATCACATATTGACATTGATTTGTTCTTCATGATTAGAGATACCACTTTCTGCTCCAGTTTCGGGTAGGAAGAACCGGGTTTTCTGCCTCTTCCTGGTAGCTCATCCAAAGAATAGTGTTCCCCAAACTTATCAATGATGGTTTTAACACTCGCATGATGAATTCCAAACCGCTTCGCCAATTTTCGCATAGTAATACCCTTCTCACTTAGCCATGTGTCCAGAACCTTAATTTTCACTTCCTTTTCAATACGCGACATTTTGAAAACGCAGAATTTGAACCGCACAAACAAGTAAACAAAAGAAAGCTGACAGTCAAACGCACAGCATGCAGTGTTCAGAGCATAAAAAACCATCACAAATACATGCGTACAACGCAAATGTATGTGGATAGCTTATATTCGATACACTCCTTATTGCCAGGCTTTTGGTTCAAATGCCAAAAGTTCATCCACAGGCGAAAGGAGCATAAACTAATCTTTCTAGCATCTATACTCCCAACGATAAAGTACAAATTATCACACTGTTTAACTCTGGAAGCGTTTGGTACGGGAGGTCCACGCTTTCTTCCTTCCATTGATTCAAAGTAGTAGTGCGATTTTAGATCTTTCTGGAATCGCTCTATTTCGTGAAATCCTCTCCGCGGCACATACTACGCAGTTAGGCCAACTGCCAGGCCGGCCGATGACAAGAAAAATGATGTATTCAAGAAACCATCATTTTACAGGATGCCTTCAAGAATTGGCTGCGTTAGTGTGAGATTAGATTAGATTAGATTAGAATATGACTAAAACAGTAATAAATATGTATTTTTAAAACATCTTCTGGTTCGCAGAATGAACGTAGATTGTATTGAAAATAAGCTATCCACGAATATTTGCGTTGAACGCGTGTCTGTTCTGCGTTTGTTTACTTGTTTGCACAGTTCAAATTTTTCATTTTCAATATTTAGCGCATTGAAAAAGACGTCAAAATTAAGATTGGGAAACATGGCTACGTTAAAAGGGCCTAACTATGCTAACTATGCGGTGTAACCAGGAATTCATCATGCGAGGGTAAAATCCATAATGTTTGGGTAACACGGTTCTTTGAATGAACTGCCAGAAAGAGGCAGAAAACCCGGATTTTCCAACCCTGAACTGGATCAGAAATTCTTAGCTCTAATTCGGAAGAACAAATCAATGTCGATAGGTGATTAGGCCAATCAAGCGGGAAACAGCGTTGTATTTATTCAACGTATCAAGAAACGGAACAACCTGAAGATCTACAAGATGCAAAAATTGCCAAATAAAGTGTAGAACAGAAGGAACGCGCAGCAATAAGGGCCTGGACATTATATTCGCATGTTTTGAAGCCACCGGATGCATGTATTTTGATGGTCTCCTTTGTCAAAGTGGGCTTAAACACCCTTCCAGGTTCACAATATTACACTGTAGTCTTAGGGGAGGATATAAGCCATGCAGACAGGTTGATTCAAGTGGAGAAGTTTGGTCGAAAAGTGCTGGCATGGCAAGCATTATGTTCCTGCGGTATGGTCTGAGTGTTTGAGTATCTGCGGTTGCTGCCTTTATATTAGAAGCATAGTACCTCTCCACTGTTATGGCTGGAATTAGCGTCGCCGCATTGCGCCCCAACAACTCTCAATTGGCCCACGGAATAGGGTATGGATTTCGTAAGGAAGACATCAATCCGCCAAATTGCCCTCTGCTTTGGTCCATCGAATTTTATCGAGGATCGATAAAATTAGGGTAAGTGCAGCAGTCTTGGAAACAATTTACGGTTTTAGCTACCACAATAAAATACGTTAAATATTTACCTGCGCACATTTTACGAGTGAATTGGACTCGAACTTGAATCACCGGAACTTGATGAAATGTATTCTTTTTTTTAAAAAAAATAAATATCATCACAATAACAACTAGATAGTAATCAAATTATGAATAAGTAAAAAAAAATGCAGAAATGCATTGACATCACTAGTTAATTCAACAATTGTCAATCTGATAGATGTTAAAAAAGATTGAGTTTGAAAGCAAGGTTAACAAAGATTGAATTTGAAAGCAAAATTTTTTTTTTAATAATCATTTATTTGTACAGGCTTAATCAAATCAACTTTACAGAGCCAAATTTTAATATTTTCATACATTATTTATCTTAAAACTAAAGTTAGGAGGAAAGAGCCGATTACTCGCGGCCGTCTCGAGGTTAATAGGAACTACAAATTACGGATGGGAAAGAGGGTGGGAATTTAAAGTATGGTTTACATAACACATGAAATTTAAATTCTAAATTATCTAAACACTTTTACGACCTTGTATCTAATCCACCATGTTAGTTTTTTTTCAAAGTTTTTTACAGAAATGTTACTAACTCACAAACAAAATATATTTCAAATTCAATCTACGCTTACATCTGTTGGTTTTCCATTTCTCAAACTAGCATCAAATGTACATGCGTTTTTGCCATTGTTGTAACTTTAGCATAACTCGATTATACCCTTTTTTGTGGTGCTATGATCTACCTAGATAAGATATAACCATGGTAAAACATGACAAAACGTGACAAAGCATGTTATTTAGATAATACCTTAGTCCTAAACTAGTCCTAAACCTGAGTGATGCCAGACGTTGCGAATCAAAACAAATCCACAAAAAGGAATGAGTTCCTCTCCCATGTGCGCATCAACACAGATTGCATACAAACTATCGCTAGAAACTATCACACAGCTATCAGTAGTACATGAGCGCGTTACTTTTGCCTGTTGAGGTGGCAGACTCGTCCGTGCCTCGACCTACCCCAAAGTGGGATGTTAGGCAAAGGTAACGTCCTTGATTCGAGTACTACTTTACCCATGACCTTTCGCTCAATTTTTATTACTTTTGTTCTATTTCCAATCTACCGTACACTGACGGAACTTTCAACACTTTCTCTTCATATCTTTCATTCTAGCAAACATTACTGTCCACTCTTGGTGCCTCATGGCGATGAGCAAACATCTCCTTCTACATTACAACCTAAACTAGTATTTAATAACATCTTGTGTGACTTTAACGATGTTTCAAAAACATCTTTTTATTGTACTGTTTTTTTCATATACGAGCTCAACATAAGTTATGTAAATTAACTTTTAACTGACTGCATAACAAGTTGTGTTACTTGGGCAGTTGTATCGTTCTCGCAAATGTATGCAAGATATTTCCATTGTTTCCCTAATATGGTCTTCAATTACTATTCTACTTCAAACATCTTTTGCAAACTCGATTGCAGCAAAAAAAAAAAAACTGTGGAGGAACATTTTGTGGTTTCTATGGCATGCTAAATAAAAAGGATGGTTTCTAATTGGTCAATATGTATGTGTCCCTTGACTCAGCCTATTATGCAACCATCGATTACATTTTTAATTATAACTCATAATGTTTTCAACCTGTAAGCGAGATTCAACTAGTTATACACTTGCTAAGCTGAGTTTGATAAGACATTTGGTAGTATGTATCACGAAAAGTTACACAACCCTTTTTATAAAATCAGAAACATTCAAGGGATATGGATTTAATGTCGGTCTATAGGCACCAAATTGGGTCTATTCATGGATGCAACTTCGTCTCATTCGATGGATTTATTACTAAATGCAGTCTTCGTATGATTTTTTTTCCTCAAATTTTATGAATTGAGGCATTGCTAGATGTATTCGATTTACTTAATACAACATTTCACAAAACAAACTAAAGTAAAACTGCTTCGAAACACTTTAGCGATATTCATATATGATTTATCAGCCATTCAATAATGAAAACATTATAATTCACTATACAATGACTTTATTCCTTCGGTTCGTGTTTAGGTGAACCTCTTGCATATAAACAACCGCAAACTCATGCATTTCCACTCAAATTCTACCAATAACAACCTTTTTACTACGTTATTGATACAACAGGCCATATTTGTGAACATACAAAAAATTGTGTCCCCAACATTGGGTTTACGATTTTCGAGTAAAATCATCGTAATTTCAGCTATTTGAACAGTTATTTTGTAACGTGTAACTGTTTTCTGTGCATCCAGACTGCATTATTCGCTTTATCGATTCAATTAGGCTAAATTTAGATCACTTGAAGATCGTGTACATCATCTGTTCAGCTTAACCAGTGAAATTATGATGCCCCAAAAGTGCATGAAATCGAAAATTACGTGAAAGTGAACAACAACAAGTTGATTAATGTTGTCTCAATTGCCTCGGATTACATCGGTCATCCTAATAGCAACATCATTTTGTTGATTATTGCTGGATTTATGACACTTTTTATACATAGGCCGAATGAAGGAGCTAGGCTAACATTACATCCCGTTACCCTAGATCTTTGTTAGAGATTTAATTATTAGACTGGTTATTGAGAGCAATTTAATAGTTCCTATCCATGACTGGGACAAGAATCTCAAAAAATCTGCTTCTTTTATAGTTGATTCCTAAAATGTTTCCAAAACAGTCTTCATGAAAAAATCACACTGGAATTAGTCCTGTCAAGTTGGTTCTTTTATTCGTAAATTGAATGGAAAATCAAATTGACATTCGATTACATTTGTGTTAATAAAATCAATGTTAATACATTTCCACTCCATTGAACAAGATTTGAATTTTGCCGCACGTATGCTCGACAGGCAGGGAGATCTGGTTTTGATTTCCTGATGGAATAAAACATCATAGCAATTGGAATACGACCGAACTTTCCACGTGTTAAAAAAAGCTATCTCCAGTTTTTACAAGCTTTACTTTACTTGACATTCCATTCAAGACATCTGAACTCTTTCCGGTAGAAATAGCACTGGTGGGAGTGTGTCAAGTTAATATATATATGCGAATTTAAAAGTAATCGAAGGTGCAGTATTTTGCAACAAAAATCATTTAGCAACCAAAATAACAACTTTGGTAATAATTTAATTTTGGACATTACTCTCTGTCTCACCAGAGGAGAATCAAGCACTGTTCTGAGTCACACCCTGCCACAAGGACGATAATGAGCCGCTGCCAATATGAAAAAAAAACACTGGTTTAAGCCGCACATGACATGGAGAAGTTTAAATACTCTGCACCCGTCGAGGTGGGTAGCTCGCTGACATCAGACGATCAAAGTCCCACCGAAGTTGATTACCAGAGTTTTAATATGGACACTGGTACTGGGCAGAAGGCTAAGGACTGCAGGACCTAGCACTAGTGGTAAGCCTTGTCCTGCCACTTACTAACCACATGAATGTTAACAAAGATCTCATTACACACAATTGTCCAATGATATTTTGTATTATAAAAGGCCTTAAAAAAAGGGGAAACCTCGTTCGTGAAAATCTTCTCAAAACTAGTATATTTTCTTCAAACATTTCATGAAGGGCATTCCTAGTAGCCCTCTCTGGAAAGAGTTTCGAAGGGAACATTTAAGAAGCATTTTGAGATTTATTTGCTTCAAATAGTTATAGCTAGATCAATATTAAATGTGGTCCCATCAGATCTGATCAGTTCTCTGTATTGGGTTTTTCTTATGTTGCTCGTTCACAAAAAAAAAAAACAATAGATCAGTCAGTCAAGCAGTTTTTATTACCACTCAAACTCTAAAATCAGATATATTACTTGTTTTTCTTCTTGAATCCCAATAAATGTTGCCAACCATGCTGCGTTAAAAAAAAAAGAAGCAATTTGTTGGGTCCTTAACTTACTGGCAGAAAGTGAGGAGTATACTACGTGAGAACCTCAATCTTAACACTATGGGGTGCATGAATAGTTTGCATAGCCATGGTTACCGATACCAAAAACGAAACGACAAAAGAATTACGAATCAAATGAAACTTCACCTAATGTTGCAGTGAAGCAATTTGACAATCATAATTTTTTTCTTCTTTTCAGTTTGAGGAAATTGAATTTCCCAAAAAAAAGCAAATGGGAAGTTGATGGTAATCTGTGCAGCAAATGTTGCATCGATTATTTTAACCTCTTCCATAAGCTGGCAAATGCCTCTTTTACTATGATTGCAACCCTATCCACGGCATGAACTTATTTTGCTCCCGGAAAACCCCAGGGTTTCACGTCCGGTAGACGTGTTAAATACATTTTCGTGATATAGTTCCAACGACCTCCGAAAACGATAACAACTTTTTTACGACTTGAGTCTGTTTCATAAAAACACCCATCAGCAGCCAGTTGTCAGTGAACGCATGGCGGTGGTGTACCGTACAAAGTCGTCGTCGACTTTTATCCAGAAACGACAACCTACAGCTACAGTTTACCTACATATGTATGTATTGCATGTCTAGCTAGAGAAGCTAGATACCTCTGCACACTGAGTCCTCAGGAGCTACGCCAAATGTTTAGTTGGTCACAGTAGGAAACCGCTGGGGATGCCGAAATAGATTGAAAAGAGCGTTATGATAAAAGTTTTGCTCGTTTGCCTGATAAATTTTCACTTTCAACTCAATAAGCGACTGCCTGTACGAACGATATCTCATACCATTTATTAGAAACATCAGTGGAAGTGTTGAAAGCAAGGATATGGTTCGTTTCTCTTCGTAGTACACACGGACACACTCATTTCGTTCGGGATTCCAGCATCCGGTGCATTTAGGGATTTGTAGTTTATCTCGTCGGATTTGATTTTTACTCTCGAGTGAAAATTTTTCATCTTTTCTTTGACTATGTTCTTCCATTTTCTCCATGACAGCAACCTAAACATCCGATTCCGTGGCAACATTCTAGCTGACTCGGTTGACCAATATTTTCGTCGGTATCATCACAACCATTTTCAACAACACCATCACCAACATCGTTTCCAACTCGATGCACGATTTCATTCAGGCTACCCTGAATGAGATGAATGCTCGCGTACAAGCACAGGGACGTGCTTTGACTGAACAAGAGCTGACGAACCTCGTATACCAACTGAAGAATTTGTTCTGAGCGGACCTAAATGCCTGAAAGAAAAAGTACATCAAAGTCACACGGCTATCCAAAATTGACTCTTTGTTTTTCGTTACACGTTAAGTAAAGATTGCTTATTTTATCATTGTCTTTGTTTTAGTAGACCGAAAAAGAAATGTGCAATTGGATGATCTTAGAAGGAAAGAACGATTTTTTTTTTAGCTTCACGATGTCCGAACCATATTATTGTTTTATTATTTATGGGCATAAATGTGCCCGGTGTGATGGGTGACGAGTAGTGCGTGAGAAAGAGTGAACATGGGAAATCAGACCTTAACTTGTCAGACGTTTGATTAGGTTTCATAATAGCAACAAATTTGTTGATAAAGGCCTGTTCATAAACCACGTAGACTAATTTTGGAAAATCTCCGACCCCCGACTGGCTACACTATATAATGTCGAGAAATATACACCAAAAAACAAGATGCCCTGGCGAACGCTGTCCCGCCTGAATGTCCTGGAAGACCTTCTTACATGATGACATAATCTTGGGATATTCTATGCTAAACAAACTAACTTAACTTTGTATTGCCCATAAAGCTGTTGTAACAATTTTAGACCTTAAGTTTTGAAGGACAGTTTGAATGAGCTGAAACTAACAAGGTTATTCGGTGATATCTGCTGACGTTTCAGAATATAAATTGATTATGTTTGAATATTTATCGTAGCTTTGTATAGCCCAAAAGGCTACGGTTACTACCGTATATCATAAGCTCTGAACTCAAGGTCAGTTTTTATGAACCTGAACATCACGATATAATCTGATAATGACTGGTGAAGCTTCACTGAATGTGTTTGAATGCATAGCGTAACCTTTACGCTAACTTTACGATGATCTGGATGAACTTTACGATGATGACCTAGAATATCCCAAAATATCTCATTATATCGGTTGACCATCAAAAAGACTCACTTAATTTGGTCAAATACATATTGTTACTTTGTTTAGTCCAATAAGCTGTAGATATTATGTTTTGAATTACAGGAAAGTTTGGATAACCTAGAACACCCGAAGATTATCTCATAATGTCTGTTGTTCTTCTAAAATATTCAATGAATATGTTTCAATACACATCGTAGCTTTGCATAGCCCAGAAAGCTTTTGTTACAACTGTAGGTCCTATGTTCTGAACTCAAGGACAGTTTGGATGACCTGGATATATCCCCGTTTTCATAATGTGTTTTGACATTCGAGAATATTCACTGAATATGTTTGAATACGTAGCGTTACTTTGTATAGCTCTAAAATGTTATAGTTACTACTGTAGATCTGAGTTAAGTTCTTAACTGCACTCAGCGACAGTTCTGGATGACCTGGAACGTCATAAAGTTATCAAATAATGACTGTTGACCTTACAAAAGGTTCATTCAATATGTTTGAGTACATATCATACCCTTATATAACCCTTAAAGCTACTGTTACAACTGTAGATCTGATGTTTTGAACTCAAGTAGATTTTGGATGACCTAGAACCTCTCAGAAAAATACAAAAATATGTTACGTTTATCAACGAAGTTTTAATAATACGTGTGCATATGTACAATATTCTAAAGCAACGCTTTACGCTTTTAATAAGGCATCTATTTTTTCTTCCAGAACTTTTTCATATTCAGGATGTTCTAGGTCGTCAATCAGGTCTACTCATATACTTTTTATTTTTGCCAGGTAGAAAAATTGATGGAAAACAAATTTGCCGAAGACAGTGTACACTTTTATTCAGTCTGATTTTATACAGCCATTATCCTTTTGGGGTCACATATGACCCCTTAGACCTGAAAGAGTTAATATACTTTTCAAGACAAGGCTTAACATTCTCAATTTTTCAATAGCATGTTGCCCGAAATCAACAATGTTCTCTATTGAAATTGATGCGTAGAAATATTTCCGATGGATTGGTGCAAAATTTTTGAAAATCTTTTAAGAAATTACTGAAGTACTAATGCTCAAAACCTGACCACTTTTCGTGACGGTCGCAATGCGATTTCTTTAAATTGTACCAAAAACCACACGACAACAAAGACGTAGTCGTACGTCAAAAGTCAAAAAGAACCAGAAGTCAAGTTCTGGTTTGCAGAACTCGTTTATAAAATTTTGCCAATGCCTCAACCCACCATCCGTTGCATACAGTGAAAGCTCTAAGTATGTTGTGAAAATCGCCAAGTTATTTCCGATTCAGGTCATCTATGATCTTCATATTGCCGAATGGAACTTGTTAAAACGCTAGGTGCTGACCTTGAGTACAGAATACATAATTGAGGAGTATTGGAACCAGAAAACGGCTGTAGTTGAGCCTAAATACCCGCAGGTGATTAAGTTAGTGAAAACAGCTTCACATGGCAACGGCTCAAAAAAGGAATTGAGAAGCAAGATATGTCAGAAGTAATTCTAGCACCGGTCATGCTGGAAGGCGTTCCGTGCGTATAGACCCACAAAAAAAAACAAAAAGTCATACTGCACCGCAGTAATATTCATTTTTGCAAACGGGGGTGATCACCTTGTTTCTTTTTTACTGGACTATACATCAAATGTATAAAAGATTACAGAAATACTAAAATTTGGAAATCACTTTTTAGTGACTATTTGGTCACTATTTGGTCACTATTTTTAATATTTTAGTCACTAAAGTCACTATTATTTATCCATAAATCCATAGAATATAGCTGCGCTTCAAGATTATAATTCGCTCATCCAAAACTTTATTGGGTTCCTAAACACATACAAAAGCTTTTGATGGACCAATATAAATTACCTAGGAGCCATTCTGCTTTTCAAGATCTAATTTATGTAATAGTTCTGTAATTTGCCTGTCAATATCGTAAGAAGTTTTTTTTTCCATTACTAATGGCTTCTTTACCTTTAAGATTCTATAAAACGTTGGACATTGCTCAGATTTTCTCAAAAAAACCAAGCACCCTTCCATCATTTCCATCTTTATACCTGGAACAGACATACAACGTACAGCGTTGTACTCCTTTAGTCTAGTACTCGTTTTTTTAGTACTGGATTCAAGTATTTGACAGTTCGTACAACGCTGTACGTTGTATGTCTGCCCCAGGCATTACATTTCTTATTTCTGCCAAATGCCTGTGATACCTGGTACAGACATACAACGTACAGCGTTGTACTCCTTTAGTCTAGTACCTATTTTTTAGTACTGGGTTAAAGTATTTGACAGTTCGTACAACGCTGTACGTTGTATGTCTGTCCTAGGCATGACAGACATACAATGTACATCGTTGTACGAACTGTCAAATACTTTAATCTAGTACTAAAAATAGGTACTAGACTATAGGAGTACAACGCTGTACCATAGACTAATGCCTTGTTCAGACTCTAGAGTTATAACATTTTATAAACCTATCTTGATGACGAGTTTCTTATTGGAATTATTTGACAACCGTTATAACATGTTGTAACTGTGTAGTCTGAACAAGGCATACCTCCAAGACCAGTAGGTCCCGAACAAAAACGATTTTTTCTTGTCAGTACTAGCACATCGGTCCCAAGCTGGTTCCCAAGCTTAATAATGCGCCCCTTATAATGAACTCACACGAACACACTCTCAAATATTCTATCAAAATAATACAGCAAATCAAAAAAAATATGCAAATATGAATAGCAAGGTGCTGGCTTCAAGGTGTACTTAGAACCAAGGGGTTCTACAACAGTGAACCAATTTCAAATCGCTAGTTGTATATTGATTTTTGGCTGTACGTTGTGTGTCTGTCCCAGGTATAACTCATTCAAATTCCAGAAGTAGAATACGTCAACTTTTGACCAAACATAGAAACACGTGTGAAGTTTGGGCGATTTCCTCATCGCGACATAGTTGCACATGGACGTCTAATTCATGGGACGAACATACATCGTACAGTGTTGTACTTCTTTAGTCAAGTACCTGTTTATTAGTACCTAACTAAAGTATTTGACAGCTCATACAACACTGTACGTTGTATGTCTGTCTCAGGTATACCCAAGTAACACCAGAAACATATTCTTTGACAAGAATATAAGAACTTTGTAATAAAGAAGTCGTGAGGATGAAATACCAAACATGTCTAGTCTTGAACAAGTTTTGAGTATGTTTTTCTACACATATTCGGTTCAAACGTGGTGCCCGAACAGCGAACACATTTTTGTTCTTCCTGAATGACTGAATGTTTGTTCGATCAACTTGAATTTTATTTCTTGAAAACATCGGTGACTGATTGTCATCATTGTCATGATTGTTTGTCATGTTTAACATCCTCAAGCAATAGTGAAATTATTCAGAATAGATTGTGGATCCAATACAATGACAGTTGAAAATATGTATATACCATTTATTTGAAATATTGGAATAAAAATAAACACTACCGAAAAGTAAGATTGTAGAGAAACACACTGATTCAAATAGTAACCGAATTGGGCATAGGAATTTATTCAAATGTTACGTAAAGCAACAGTATGGGAGGTTGTTTAGTTTTTGTTATAAATTGTTACGTTTTATTTATGGGGGAGTCTTTTGAGATGTGGCTACGCACAACATAATAAAAGACTTTTACTGTAGGACTGTGAACTTTGAAAATCGCCATGTTGATTTTGGTGGATTCCATAATGAAATCTCACTCAAATTCATTAATTTATTTGAGGTTCCATCTACGTTTTTAATACAATCAATGGCGCATGAACTTAGGGAAGGTAAAACGAATAGTTGCACTACTTACCTTGAGCCACATATACAATTTTGATACAACTTCCACTTCTATTTGAAAAAGCAATGAACAATCATCTTTAAGGCATAAAATATTATTAGCTACGAAATCCTTTTGCCATTGAAAAATCTTGTTTATATATTATTAACTTTATTCTATTTAGTACCGTGCTTACTTCGACAAACATATCATTATGTTATAAGCAACAATCAATGTGCAACTAGCGATTTAAAATTGGTTCACTGTCGGACAACCCCTAGTTTTAAAGTACACCTTACAGTCTGCACCTTGCCATGCATTCTTGCGCTTTTCTTTACCTCTTGGTACAAGTATCTTTGTTTTTGTTTTGATTCGCTATGTTATTTTGACATAATATTTGAGGGCGTATTGGTGTAAGTTGCGGTCTTAGGGGCGCATCATTAAGCTTGGGACCGAGCTTGGGACCAATGTGCTAGTACTGACTGAGCCAAGAAAAAAATCGTATTTGTATGGGACCTACTGGTCTTAGAGTTAGTCTATGTTATTAGCACGCTGTTTTAAGCATCCATAGAACATCATATTTGTCTTATGGATTTGCTACAGAATATCTGGTATGACCTTAAAGATGTTCAAAAAAGCCACATTTTTTGCGCTATTTTGGTTATATGCGTGTATGAAATTAAGTATAATGTGTTAGGTAAAAAGCTTGAGCTTTGTCTGAAAGGTTTATTTTTAAAATTAATATGACAAGAGTTGTTACTTGGGATAATACTTATGACAGACATACAACGATGACCGTCGTACAAACTGTCAGATACATTAATCCAGTACAGAAAAACTCCTACTAGACTAATGCCTGGGACAGACATACAACGCACAGCGTTGTACTTATTCAGTGTAGTACCTGTTTTTAAGTTCAAGTGTTTGACACTTAGTAGAACGCTGTACGTTGTATGTCTGTCCCAGGCACACACGATTTGATTTTACCTCAACCGGTGCAACAACTGTAAATTTTAATTATTCATAACACCATGCACTTTACACGTAATTAAACATCCTCAGAGTGTTTGTGAATAGAAAACTACATTGACGTATATGGTATTGTTTTGTACCGCAAGCGATGCATATGTTTTTACTGCTTTGAGTGAGAATTTGAGTTTGCATTGGCTCCACTTTCATTTATGTTTTCAAGCAGATCCTAACATAATAGGATGCATTAAATCAAAATCTGTGTTTTATCAAGTCATAAAACGTCGGAAAACTAGGATCATTTAAAAATAACACTTTACTTGATCACTTTAAAATAAATAAAAAAAACTGGGACAATTTTCCAAACTATCCCTAGCAAACTAGCTTAGTCTTTTCGCTATTTCGGTTGCGACTTACAGACTTCTTCAGTATCGAGTGTGCGAAGGAACATCGCAGTACACTCCCGCTTCACTTTACTCAATTTTTGAGTACAATTGTATGCTATCTCTTTTTCTCTCACGGAAATGTTACTCAATTTTCGTAAATAGTGGATCTAGTCAAAAATTGAGTTGATCCACTTTTTAACGAAAATTGAGTAACATTTCCATGAAGAAAGAGATGACTATTGGTGTACTCTAAAATTGGTAAACTGAAACGCGCAGTATACACGCTCAAAACTCCATCTCTTTCTTTCGTAATACTATCCCTTTTTATCACACGGAAAAGTTACTCAATTTTCGTAAAAAGTGAATCTATAAAAAAATTGAGTAGATCCACCTTTTACGAAAATTGAATGATTTTTCCGTGTGAGAATAATGGATGTAATACGAAGAAGAGAGGTTTGCGAGCATTAACAAATCAAGTAATTTTTATAGACACTCAAGTAATAGACCGGACAACGTGCCGCCATGTTGTATCCAAAACGAACATTTCTAGGGTTTTTTTTTCATTAGGGCGAATCTGCAATTGAGAGACTCTCTTTGATTACTTTCTCTTTCATTTATATTCCATTCAGCGTTACGTTTTTCATTCAACTATTTGTTGAGTATGGTAGCCAGCACTGTTGTGTTTCTATCTGTGCTAAAGAATCCCTCAAAAGATTTATAATGGCGGTGTAATAAATGAAAGAGAGCGAGAGAGGAGAGAGCCTCTCATTGTTAGATTCGCCCTTCTGAAAAAAACCCTAGATTTCCTCGCATTTCCCATACGATTTTACAGTTGTTTTGGATACATCAACTGTGCCAGACTCACGTTGTCCGGTCTATTACTTGGGTGTCTATAGTAATTTTAGGAACTCTTTTCAGTAGGGCGAATCTAAAGCTTGTAGTACACTGTTTGTCCAATAGCCAAATATTTGTCATAGGCAGATAGGCATCTGACAAACATCTATGATATCTGTCAGCTGTCTAGCTGCCTATGCCAAATATTTGGCTATTGGACAAACAGTGTACTACAAGCTTAACAATTCGGTTTTCACACGCTAAGATCAGTGTACCCAAGTATGGGTGAAGAATACCCATAATCGCGAAAAGTGCACGAACCCATTTAAGGGTGCGTAACTACTTACCTATACTTTATCATTTTTTCCCATACACATTTATTCAAATATGGGGAAAATCAAGTTTACCCATAAATGATTATGTGCACTTTTTGCAATTATGGGTAAACTGAGCTTATGCCTTGTTCATACTACAGCGTTGTAACACAATACAAGGCTATCTTGATTACATTTTCTTTGTAGATACTTTTTAAAACACCCTTGTATTATGTTACAAGCCTGTAGTCTGAACAAGGCATTAGAGTTGCGCTACACAGAATAAAATAATTAATTTTAACAAGCGCTTAAAATTTCCCTTCCTTAAATTCCACGCCAAAGGAGGCATAAACAACGAAACTGTTTGCAATCTTTCATACAACAGGCTGGATTCAGGCGGTATCTGGCTTAAATTTACATTAATTATCACAGTATTTTCTGCCAAATCTAGCATTCCCTCTATGTGCATTAGATAACGCAGAAAATTCAATGTTCATTTTTATCTGTGTAGATTTCGACACATTCATTCTAGTAGGCAACATAAAATTCTTTCGTGTATGATACCCAAGCATTTCTTCGATTTCCAGGGTCGCCGTTTCCGTGACATGGTGCGTTCGCTGATTCTGCTGACATGACAAGATTATCACTGCATGCATCTGTTTCTGTAAATTCTTCAAAATTACTAGGAAGCTCCGAATTTACCTTTAAAATGGCGTAAGCTGTAATAGAGAAAGCAATTTCTGCACTACGCTCCTATATTTTGTACGTTAAGCTTCAGGCTTTTGGTTTCTGAAATGTCATGATATCTTCTATTTTGAAATATATAAAAATAGTTGCATGTCAAATTGGCGACCCAGCGTATCGGTTAACATCCATACCTCTCACGCCAAAGTCACGAGTTCAAATCTCACCCCTGACAAGTTATTAAAAAAAACCAAAATGTATTTGAGTAACTACGAATGGAGATGAACCAGCCCAGGGCTGAAAATCTAGATAATCAAGGAGTTAAAGGAAAAGTTGCATGTCAACAGCATAAATAAGAAATTTTATGGTTGGTATATTCCAGAGGTGATGTGAATAGGATATGGTTTCTTCCTTTAGAATCTAACTATTTGTTTAGAATTAAAAGTGATCAAAAGCTTTGCTTAGGTCTGTATTTATGAAGAGCTTCTGCAGAGTGTTTTTAAATTTAGTTTAAACATAATTGTAGATTGTTTTTGAGTTAGACTTAGCTTCAAGTTCGGTTCTTGAAATGTGCTCATTGAATACCACAGAAAAAGTAATGAATTTCAACCCGCGCGTAAAATTTTCCCTCGTTTGATTCTAAGCCACAGCGAGCGTAAACAACGATATTGTTTGCAATTTTTCATACGCCATGCAACAATGTTTGTAATTTTACATACACAGAAAATAAATGAATTTTAACAGGCGCGTAAAATTTCTCCTCGCTGATTTCCAAGCCAATTGCTGGGTAAACAGCAAAATTGTTTGCAATCTTTTATGTGCCAGTCATAGGAAGTGATTTTTTGCGTGACGTTATTAATGGACGTTCCCCTACGCACGAACGCAATAATCACTTTTTCATTCAAAGTAGTTTGATTTTGGACGAACAGCTGCCTTTGGTTAATTATGATGATGAACACACTCTTTTGAAAGATAACCTTTGATCTGTTAGTGCCAAAAAATGGCAAATTTCGGTGTATCTGTTTACTGATTTTGGAATGTTTTGATTTCAACGATTTTGAAGGTGAAAAACTGTATATTATTGCCTGATTTATCGGTTTGAATAATACGAATCAATTGTTTCGTTCGCCATTCCATTCAACCGAAATATTGCCCATCAGCTTATCTCATTTTCTGTTTATTCTGGTACCACTCTATTAGCACAAACGCTTCATTCATCAGTGGAATTGGCCTGACAGATAGGCAACAGGCATGACCTTATTGCTTCGTCCGTTGCATTTAAGTTTATGCTACGCACGGATAAGGAGTGCTAGTGAAAATTGTGTTAAAGTTTAGTGGAAGTAAAATAATGAGAGAATGATTAAGATCAGATTCCGTTGCCATATTTTCATTGTTGAAACAACCTAGAAAAACTGAACCCCATACCATATCATATATCAGCAAATTTTGATTATGTCTAATGTAGCATTGAACTGTAATGTAGCAATGAACTGAGTAAATCTATGTTTTATTTTGATAAATAAAGAATCAATAAATTGAAATTGTTACTCTCTTCAAAAAAAAAGAAATATTTAGTCTACAACGCATATTGTGATATTCGTCTAATCCGTTCCCTGACCACTTTTATAACTCGTGCAGTCCGTACGAGTATGCGCGGAAAAAAATCCTTCCCCAGATCCGTGAACTGCAGTCACTCGTGAACTGCAGAAACACTCCGTGAACTGAATCACGTAATCATGAACTAAAAACCGTTTAAAGGGAAAAATCCTGAAAACGTGAACTGGTTCATGGTCCGTTTTCATTTTCGGGAACGCTTTTTTTCTGTGTGACAGGATCAATTCCGTTAATCCAACGAGCAGGTGTCACGGTACCTTCGGATGGTTCGGTACACAAAATCCCGCTTTACTCCGAGGTTTATCAAATTTCTGATAATAGCGCCCGGACACTCACCTTTCAAAAACTTTTTTATCACCACAGCACGAAACTCCTTCATCGCTGGTAAAATACAAACATCGATTGAAAACAATCGGACATAACCTTAAAGCGTTTGTATGAACATAGTGCAAAACTACACCAACACATACGTGAAGCATGTTGAGTAGTTGCACGACACCAATGCAAAGAAAAAGTGTATGAGAATATATTGGACACGGTGTATGTCAAAGACGGAGTACGTATCGTGCAATATTCATAAGTCTACAGTCGCGATGGGGCATAATAATTTTTTTTTTAATTTTATTCACGGGTAAATTTTTTGGATTCTTGAATTTTGCTAGCGCTGGTGCTGTGGTCGTGACTGCTACTTGCCTCTGGTCACGTTTTCCTTCGCAAGGGAATAAAACCGTTGGTCACGGCTCATGCGTTGATGAGTGCAATACGCAGGCTGGAGATGCCTCGCTCTGGTCTTGAAGCAGCCTAAGGTTGAAAGCCACCTTAATGTATGTATGTATGTATGGTAGCCACCATCCCCTCTAGCCCTTGGCTTGGATGCAGCTCCACTTAACAGCAAGATCAAATTGGGCCACCGATCTGAATTCGCACTATCGCTGTATGAAGGGCCAAAAACGGAGGGGTGGACCCGTAAGCAGAGACACTTACACGAAATCCACGGGAAATTAAGTGAATCTCCTTCCAACGATATGATCCAACAAATCGAATAACACAATTCGCAATACTCATTAAGCTTTCTACAGGATGGCTTGTTAAGAAGGGCGCGTCACTCTCCCTGAAACTGTTGGAGTAGAACTCGCAGCACCACACTCGAATCGGTAGGATAAGAAATGATACTGTTTGTTCCTCCTAGACTCAGGCAGTCAATCAAACCATCGTCCAGTTTCAGCTTGAATGATACCCTGGTGCTCCCTCCCAACCCAGTATTTATTATATTTATATAAATATAGATGTAATGTAATAATAATATGTTATATATGATTATATAGTAGAGCAAAAAATTATATAAGGATATTTAGTTAAATTATGTAATAGTTGGAGTTCACGAGCCTATGATAACCATGTTAAACTAAATTAATTAACCTGCTGAAATAATAATATTAAGGCAGTAATAATAATATGCAGCTTCGTACCACTTTGTATCACTGATGGGTGACTGTATCTCTGGAATGTGAAGGTCATCTTGTTATTCATTGAGGTATAAATATCAATAAAGCATTCAATTGTATATAAAACCATAATATTATATTATTACGTATTTAATCATGACATATAGATATATAACCTTCTGGAATGAAGAGCATTTATTAATTTTGATTATTATTTGATATAATTTAATAAAATAATTATACCGGCCGGATCACCAAACTGAAGCAATTAAAATTTTATTAATTATTTTATTACTTCTTCCATAATATTATATGTATGATATGCAA
This sequence comes from Aedes japonicus, assembly GCA_034211315.2. Lineage (NCBI taxonomy): Eukaryota > Metazoa > Arthropoda > Insecta > Diptera > Culicidae > Aedes > Aedes japonicus. Next base: position 180,096 of record JASCZW010003122.1, read on the forward strand.
TTAATAATGATGAACAGCTGTGTTCCTCTGAACCGCTCAAATAGTAGTTGATGATCGTGTACTGAAATGTTAAGGTCATATTACGCCATTTAATGGAAAATATAATGAAGGAATTAAAGGTTGAGCGGTCGAGAGAGTCGTCAACATTTCTATTAATGAAAATATGCTAGAGCTTGTAAAAAACATGCATCATATAATAACACATACTAGTATCTACACATCTATATATACATCCATTGCTACTTTCGAGAAGGCCACTCCGACGGTGCTAGATACAGCTGAAAATTGATCCCCATTCTTACTGATGCTTCTACCAGAAGATGATCATCCTATAACCGCAAGACCTCCTCTTCTAAACTGTATGGTACCTGAGAGAAATTTACCTTTCTGGCGTAATACATGTAATGAAATATACAGAATTAGACTATGAATAAACAATGTCCTATAAGATAAAATATATAGTGAGGGTATATTGTAATATGAATTGAAAATTACATGTGTGCCGACTGCTGTTTTGTTGCAATTGTAGACAAACTTGCGCATCCATTATGAACCAGAAAATTTAGGCAATGTATGACCGCCATGAAAAAAAGAATTTTAAATTTTAAATTATTTTGTAATACCTGACGACCTGGAAGACCTGAAAGATATGAGAATGGAAAATTTTGATATGATGTACCGGTCGCACCCCCTCACTTCGCTATTGTCGGATTGACAACATTGCCCAGGCTACGCCAACCAGCGTCTCCATGTTTCAGCTGGCAGTCTTTTGTGATCATATGACTCGTGGAGGCGTGAGGTAGGAACTTGTGAGGACCAGAGGTCGGTCGCACCCTCCTGCCAAGTTGTCAACTTACCATTTGAAGCCCAGGTTGAAAGCCACCTTAATACAGGAAAAAGAAGAAGATTTCTTGAATAAAGATAAAAAAAATCAGGGTTGCCAGTTTTCCAGAAGAAATTTCACATTTTTCGATGTTTTGCTATATTTCAAGCAATTAATAATTCAAGAACGAAGCATCGTTGATTTATTTCCATATTATTCCATATCTCAAAGACACTTTCTCAGGAATTTGATACCGAGTTATCAAAACAAGGAAAATTGAAAAAAAGGTCGGAAAAGCTTTGAATTTGGAAAATGTTTGTTTCGTTAAATAATTTTAACAAAGTGGGGAAAATGTCAGGATCAACTTTTCTATTACTTCAAAGTAATATCCGAAAAACTGGTCAGTCGTGCATTCTTATGGATAAACTTCAAAAACTATCGTTTTCTTATTTACTAGTACAATTTAAGAAGCTTGTTTGGGGTTTTTTCATGGAACTTCACCCATGAGATGAAGGGTTTACGATTTTATGATGAAAAAAATGTGCATTGAGGATGTAGGTCTTGCTATAAAATTTGAGTTGAAATTTTTCAAGAATGAAAGTTAATTGAAGTTTCTGTACAATTTGTTTTAACTGAATCCAACACTATTTTCAATATTAGAATAAGTACAAAGTAAGAACCGAATGTGCTGTTTATTCTAAGACTACTAACAGATAAATAAATCAAACGTTCATTCCCAAATTAAATTTTGAAAATGGAACAAAAATCAAAAGAAATTCGGAGGAAAACTGCGAAGAAAAGCCGGAAAATAATTATGTTGGGAATCATGAACAATACATTTGCACTTTATTTAAAATAATTCCCAACTAATAAGTGGTAGAATTTCACTTTTTTTTCTCGAGTAGGGTCTGAAAAACCAATAACCGTTTGCACATTTTCATGAATAGACTTCGAAAATATTAGTTCTATTATTTGCTGGTAATTTTTTTGACAGTTTCTTTATCTTATTTTTCTGATTGAATGCCACTAGACCACTAGAAATTTGATCATTTTTTAATTCTTTTCCATTTTTTTATGACTCAATAAACTATACGGAGCCGATAGTTAATTTATCTTTAAGCTTTGATTTTGCTTCAGCTTCTCAAATGAATTTGAGTCATTTATAGTAGTTAAGTACGGATGTATCATTAAAAACCTCAAAATTATACTCGAAAAAAATGCAACACTTCTCTTCACTTTTTATTGCATTGGTAAAATTTGATGAGATTTTGTTCAATCTAATCTAAAACTAATCTAAACTGTAATGTTTACATGTGCACAATTTCGTCACAATCTGTGCCTATCGAGATGGCTTCTAAGCAAGAAGTGCTTCTATAAAAAATATCGGCGCAGTCGTGGAAAATCCAGGCCAGTCCCACAAGTAGAGCGCAAAAGAGTAGAAAATCGACCATTCGACCGTGCCCCGTGTGGTAAAATCGTTCAAGGAGACCCAGACGACCCAGTAGCGAGCTGGCAGCGGAAGAAAAGCGAAGTCGGTCGACCCCGTGAACGTGAGGAATTTTCGCGGGGCGCCGCAATCCGAGACCATTTCGATTCGGGATGTGGGCCAAGAAGGTTAACCCTCCCGTCTGGTTCGTCAAGCCGGACTCTTCAAAAGTAGGAAGGCGCATAACTGAACCGATAAACAGAATACGGTGGCCAAATCCCACGCCAGGAAGCTGTACTGCGAGTGGTTGGTGTAGCCGACATTCATCGTAATGGACGACGAGACGTATATTGAAGTGGACGCCAAGATAATCTCCGGCCTGGAGTTATTCGTCAACAAGTCCCACTTGGATGTTCCCAGTGGCTATTGAGATGTCATTGAAACAAGAAGAAAATCGCCGGAGAATTTTGGGCGCCGTCAAGGAAAATTTCGACTGCGACCATGAGATGGATCGGAAGACAACTGGGAATCAACCATACAACTGTGTCTTGGGTGGTAATATCGTTTAAGAAGGACCGAGCGGCGGGCTGAAAGTGGAAGAAAATCAAAGACAGCGGACCCTGTGAAGGCCCGGAAGGTGTTGGATTATTTCAAGTGTAATCCGAACCTTTCGATTCGCGACGTTGCTTTGAAGGCAAAGTGTTCCGCCTGGTTCGATCAACAAACCATGAAACGAGCTGGGCTTCGTGTATTCAAGGTCCGCAAGGCACCGAACCGGCGTGATCAACAAAACACGGCGGCCAAATCCCGCGCAAGGAAGCTGTATCGAGAGTGGTTAAAGAAACCGATGAGTGTGGTTATGGATGACGAAACCTGCATCAAGGCAGACGCAAAACAGATACCGGGGCTGAAGTTCTACGTTGCCAAATCACGGTTTGATGTTTCGGAAGACATAAGGAAGAAGACAGTGGACAAATTCGCCAAAAAATACTTGCTCTGGCAGGCCATATGCCAATGCGGTAAACTGAGTAAACCGTACATCACCACGGGTACCATCAACAGGAAAATTTACCGCACCGAGTTCCTCCAGAAGCGCCCACCGAGGCGAGTTATTATTTTGGTCGGACCTGGCATCATGCCATTTCGCGCGATCGACGTTGGATTGGTACAGAGACAATAACGTTGTTTTTGTATAAGAAACCGCCAACCCCCCAAATTCATCAAAGATTCGTCCGGTGGAAAGATTTTGGGCCATAATGAAGGCCCAAGTTCGAAAATCGTCCAAACTGTGTAAGAACGAGCAGGAGTTGAAGAAAGAATGGATAAAAGTGACCAAAAAGGTCAGCTCCACCATTGCACAAAATGTAATGAGAGGTCTTAAGGGAAAGGTGCGGGTTTTCTGCGATGTAAAGGAAATAAAATAAAATAGTTAAGCCAAATCATAATACATATGTATCAGTTCATTCCCTGAAAGTTTCAAGAAAATCTGACTGAAAATAAATTTTTGGCGAACACTTTTGTCTGGTGCATTTTTTTCGAGTACAGGCCTTAAGTGCTCTCATGGACGTAGAGCAAGACAGGTAATTGTTACCCATTGTATCTATATGTCCTATTTTAATAGGTTTGCGCCGACCATCAGTTGAATCGGTTGAATCGGTTGTGTCGATACTTTGTTATCAGGCATAGTGTTTTTTTTTTATTGTTTTGGTTGCCCATTGTTCGTTGCGCGAGTGATCGAGTTAGTATGAGAACTCGTGGTTCGCCGGATAGGATGGGTCGGTGGTGAGGTCACACTCTGTGAGTGGCCCCAATAGCATTCTTACTGTTGGTTTAAATCGGTCCAAATCGGTTTTACAGCATTATTAAAAATCGCTTTGTTTTCTCAATGAAAAACCACAATCACACTTTGTGAGTGGCCCCAATAGCATGCTTAAAGTTGGTTTAAATTGGATCAATTCGAAATCGGTACTAATATTCAAATATTTCACTTGACAGCTTATCGTTAACGAAAACGAATCCTGCTGCTATCCAATTCTGTTACCCAAAATCCCAGTGATTTCTCGTTGAAGTGCAGTGGATTCCGCGGCTTCCAATAAAGCGAGTATCACGTCAGCATATTCCTACCCTTTCCTTACTTGACCTGCATTCGGGCGGGGCCGGCGCCGGTATTGCCTTAGTTTGAGATCACCAGTTTTACACATTGAAGATGTATGTTAGTCCCAAGCACCATCTGCTTGTTCTCTGCATGTAATAACAGCGATCTGTGGCAACAACGAAGTAGCAATCTCGGGCGGTTCAGTCTTGCTCATGCTCATGCTCTGTCCCATTTGGATGTTCCGTAGAAGTTCCGAAAGAAGAAGAAGGTCGAAAAAATAGCCAATGAGTACTTGGTGTGGAAGGCGACCTGTTGGTGCGACAAATTCAGCAAGCCATTCATAACAACCGGCACCATCAATGGTAAAATATATAAAGAAGAATACCCCCAGAAGCGCCCCCTGTTCCACGAAGGTGACACGCTGTTTGGGCAGGATCTGGGTGCCATTGCACAAAACCGGTAATGTAGTGGTACGAAGCCAACGAGGTTGTTTTTGTGCTGAACTTTGAAAATCATAGCTAATATGTGTTTATTTATTCCCTGAGAATTTAAAAAATATTCGACCTAAATGAATTTTTGGTGATCATTTTTGTCGGTTGCTTTTTTTCGAGTAAAATCTTTAGAATAACCAAATGTTTGTTTAAATGTGCTGAACTTTTCTCTCTCAGATCACCAACAAAAGTTGTGATTGGAAAGTTGAGAAAATTTTCATAAAAGGGTGGACTGTCCTTATATTGCCGAGAATAGGTAAATTCCACTTGTAGCAGAGGATCGGATGACAACTTCTTCTCAATTGCTAGGAATCTGCGCTCAGCGATCTTGAACGACTCTCCCAAGCATCTCCTGCTGCAAACCGGCAAACGAACCACATACCGACCGTCAGCGGTTCGTTGGTGTGTCTCCTCGAAAGTGATTCTCGCAATATAGCTCCTCTAGAGAAAGCGCCTTTGCCCTTTTCAAGGAAACTCTCCACTTCCCAAAACTTTTTGCGAACAATCGACTCCAGGTTGTCTGATTGACGAAACGTTACATGCCACGGTTGAGACTGATTGTTCCATTGCTTCACCGGCGGGACGACATAACCGAAACTGTCTTGCGGGTCATCAAGTGGTGACCTTTGCGAAGAGTGAACTGTTCATTCTCAAGAGGTGAAAAAGAAGTTCTTGATTCCGATGATCAGATCAACGTCGTGAGCTATGTTGAATTTGGGATCAGCAAGAAGGGAGAGGTGGCTAGGTATGAGCCCATTTTGAAACATCCACTGTGGCGGTGGGTAAGATTCTCTTGTCAATGTTGGGCAGAATCAAAGAAATCCATGCTAGAAGTGTACGATCCAAATCGTGAGGACACAGTTATATTCGTTTGTCGTTTCCACCTTTTTGACCGATTGACCGATGCCGTACACTTCGATATTTGCTGGTGCAGTGCAGAGACTCTGTAATGAAATTGGCTTGACGCACAGTCTAACAGAGCGCGGGCGAGAATGTAGCTGCCATCAGCGTGTATGACTTTCATGTAGGCAGTAAGCATGAGTACAGAAGACATGCATGCTTTCGATATGAACGACTGGCTAGGGTGACGGTTTGACAGTTCGTCACTTGTGAGGAGCTAGGAAATGAGCTCGACGGTATGTCTTGCGGAACCGGCGATGGAACGAACGAAATCGAATGTTTGAATAGCCCATCCGACGACGACGGGGCTGTTCCCTTAACCCGAGGGACCACGTGACATTGATCGGCAATGCACGAAACCGACGACGGCGATTCGACGACCGTAGCCGATTGTGAGGAATGCTGACATTGACCAACCCGAGCTGCTACAGATTGGTTGTGGCTGTCGTACTGAGAGCTACTTGCGCATTCAAATGCAATAATGTATTGTGTCGTTTATTGCATGTACGAAACGAACCAGCAGTACAGTTTTTCATCAAGTGTGAGGATTTCAAACAATTTAGGCAAAGTCCTTGCCTTTTAGCGAATTCAATGCGTTTTTGTGGTGTAAGCTTCTTAAATTCATCGCACTGTGACAATGAATGTGATTGCTTGCACATATTGCAACTAGGCAAGTTATCACTGTTGGCTGAGTGGTACGAGGAAGTTTTTGATCGAGAATGCTTGGATTCGTATTTTGGTTCGGTCTTGGTAACATGTGGCGAAGATTGGGAGAGCGTGATAGATTGAAATATACGAGAACGTTTTTGTATAAAAGCAACCAGTTCATGATATGTCGGTCGCACCTCATCCTCATGATGGTTTTCCCACTTCTTCTGCGTAACTGGATCAAGTTTGCTGCTTAGCAGCTCAACAAGGAAGGAATTCCAGTGATCTCTGGAATCCTCCAACTTATTCAGGACACAAACGTGCTTATCAAATTCGTCCGCCAGATTAGATAGCGCTGACGATGATTCCTTACGCAATGAAGTAGTGGACAGTAATGCCGAAAAATGTTGCTTTATTAGAAAATTCCTGTTATCAAAACGCCTCTTCAGCAAATCCCAAGCGATGACGTAGTTGGCCGCTGAGACTGCTAAAGACTGGACAAGTCGCAAGGCATCTCCTTTCAGTACAGTTTTCAAATACTGGAATTTCTGTACTGCCGAAAGTTGTGAGTTAGTGTGGATGGTGGTGGTGAAAAGATCGTGAAAATTCATCCACTCATCATAATTTCCACCGAACTCAGGAATTTTAGTTCGGGGAGGCGAACAGAGGGAACGTGTGCAGGTGGAGCACCAGGACTAGTGGGTGGTCTTTCAACCCTTTTGTTAACGATCGCGAGTTTCCCAGCTAGAGAACTTTCAAGTTCAAAATATTGAGTTTCAAACCGAACTCGTTCGTCCGCGAGATTATCGGACAAGTCATCTTCATACTCAATTTCGGCCTGCACTTCATTAAATTGCTCTCACAGGCTACCGAGCTTCTCAACGCGAAACTTCAATTGAGGAAATCACGATCGAACACAAAATTTTCGTCAAATTGTTTGATCAGTTTGGTGGAACCAATAATGTTGTTCCGACGCACTAAAAACTTTAGTTCTCTTTGTGTTCCGCATGGCGTGCAGAGCGTATCACAATGGGCACGGAATTCAATGAAACGCACAAAAGCCGATTTATTCGTGTGGCAAATGGAGCTAGTGAGTGTTACCTGGAGCTCGCTTGGCTAAACCTGCGGTTCCTCGTTTGCTGGTACCTACGACCAAAAGCCAACTCCGTATTTCCGTCTTGATGTCCAGGTCCAGAAAGCTGCCCATGCAGCAGAAAGTCCGATTGAAGATTTCGTGGGGAAGCACTACAGCAGTGGAAGCGTCGAAAATAGCGATGGCGACTGCTCGAAAGGGTGAATCGATGAGTAATCACTTTGATTCACTTAGCACGATTTCGAACAACAATCGAATTGTCATCAGTAAAGAAGGACAAAGGTTTGTACTAATAAATTATTTATTTATTAAAATATCCACAATATTCATATCATTCGTTAGTAATAAAAATGACTTTTATTCAATATTAAACAAAAAATAAATAAACCGCTTCATCTGTACAATGTGCTCACATTTTCTACAATACGTTATCGCTCAAATCCAGTCGCAATTTTTACTACTTATTTGTCTAAATAACTACTCTATATTCAATCTTTTCGATTTAATTTGCCTTCTTACAAAATATCATCGTGTTTCGATTTCCTGTACACGCGATTTGAAATTGATCAGTACCTACGATTACATTTTTGCTTTTTGTGAAGATCTCTTGCGATCAGTTCAAGTATAAATTCTTTTACGATCAATAAACTTCATACATTTAATTTTCTTGGTCTCACACAAACAAAGGGAAACTGTTTTTTTTCTCTGCACGGTACCCTGATTACCAATTTAAACTATGATAGTAGAAAAACGACAATTCAACACGTTCCCGATTTTTGTGCACATGTACGATTCCTGTTCGGCATTACCTAGGTTTCGTTCAATTCCGTAACACATTTACAAGGATATTATTTTTTATAACATCCATCCATTTTACGATTTGTAAAAATTTGTTTGACAATATCCGGTCATCGGTTTAGTCTTTTATTTGAGATTTCATTGGACAACTTTATTGCACTCGGTTCGCAAATCTTATTCTATCAACACTGTTGGATCGCACAACAAGTTTCACTTTAAACGATTTATTGATCTTTTGATTGCAGCTTCCTTTGAAGATATCATCATAAGGAAAGTTCTGGGCTAACAATAAAAATGCCATTCCACTTGCTTTGTCTTCTGATAAGTTTATTAGTCAATTGCATCTCTTGCTTTGAACACCACTTAATACCAAGGCTCCAGGGATCGGATACAAATTAATTACAAATACACAAGATCCTTGTCGCATTGGTAGTGAAGTAAAGTGCTCTGCTTTCGCAACAAGATAATGTTGCAATTCTAGAAACAATACGTTCGATTAGGTGGACACATTACCACGGTATCTTCCGCTTCACTGATGGTTGGTTCTTTATGCTTCAATATGGACTGAGGCTGCAGTAGGGTGGATTGTGTTTGCTGGTACGGAGCTGACTGCTGGCCAGAAACCGGATGTCATCCATAGTAGAACTGGGTGTTTGCTGCCCCCCTGCTGAGGCTGCGAGGGTGTTTCCCTCGAGATTCGCTGGACGGTCGTCTTGAGTATTTGCGATTGCCTATCACTGAGCCAGCTCCTCCTATAAATACTGGGGCTGGCTGCTGATGGAGGCCGAGGCAGAGTACTCATGGCTGCTATTGGCGTGCGGATGCCACCTGCAAAAATAATGAAATTGTCGTATTATCAAGCCGCGTGTCTTAAAGGGTAGGGTTAAAAAAAATCAGCATGAGTAACTCGAACCAAGATCTAATAAATCACTAGATTTTTTTGTTTGAATGATAATACAAACTGTAAATTTTGAAGTGTATTGAGGCATTTTTATTCGGCGTCTTGAAGGAATATGTTTTACAACAATTTTGCCTTATTTTTGCTGCTGATTAGACGGTACTGATGTTAGTCAATGAAATGATCATTAAACATCAATGAATCATTAGACTCTATTGCCCATTCGATCAAATGGATTCCTGCATTTCATATGATGAATCATCGCCGTCATAAAAATCCTAAAAACGAATATATTTCTAAATGAAAAATTTAAGCAAAGTATTGAATTTCTTGTAGAACTTTTTTAAGCTTTATTCGAATTGATTGGTGAAAATTGATAAATGTTCCACTTCATCGTCTATTCTGCATGTCCCTCTCCAGCGGCATATTCCCTTCCTGCTGGAAGTTTGCGCATATGTTTCCTGTCCATAAAAAGGGAAGCAAACGAGCCGTGGATAACTATCGAGATATTACATACATCGCTAAGTGCTGTATCAAAGCTTTTCGAGCTAGTTATTATGGAACCGTTGCACTCTCATTGTAAGCAGTATTTAAGTCCAGATCAACATGGGTTTACTTCTGGTCGCTCTACAACCACTAATCTGTTGTGCCTGACTTCGTACATTATCGAAAGCATGACTGATCGGGCTCAGACGGACGTTATATACACCGACCTATCTGCGGCATTCGACAAGTTGAATCATGCCATTGCGGTTGCTAAACTCGACAGGCTTGGTGTGAGCGGTAATCTTCTGAGTTGGTTCCGCTCGTATATCACGGGTCGCCAATCAATGGTTTGCCATAGGAGATTGCAGATCAGCCAGCTTCTCGCCACATCAGGTATACCTCAGGAAGCCACCTGGGACCGTTGATTTTCATACTCTACTTCAATGACGTGCATCTGGTTATCGAAGGTCCTTGCTTATCGTATGCAGATGACCTCATAATCTTTTTACGAATCTGCTCGATTGATGACTGCCACATTCTTCAACATCAGCTGAATGCGTTCGCCAGTTGGTGCAATATGAACCGAATTATAGTAAACCCTTTCAAGAGCTCCACTATCATGTTTTCACGAAAAAAAACAACCGATTATATTCAACTACGACCTGCTTGGTTCGTCAATCGAACGCGTCAATCAGATAAAAGACCTGGGTGTGATCTTAGATTCGCAGCTATCATTCGCTATCATTCGCAGCTATCATTGACAAAGCGTCTAGAACCTTAGGGTTCATATTCAGGATAGCTAAGAACTTTTCCGACATCTACTGTCTGAAATCACTTTATTGTTCCCTGGTTCGATCGATACTCGAGTATTGGTCTGCGGTTTGGAACCCAAACTACAACAACGGTGCTGAGAGAATCGCATCAGTTCAACGTCGTTTTCTCCGTTTTGCGCTTCGTAGACTACCTTGGAATGATCCATTTCGTCTACCCTGCTACGAACACGAGCCTTGATCGTCGCCGATATCCTGCAGGGTAAGACAGATTGCGAGGCTCTCCTGAGGCAAAGCAACCTTTTTGTTCAACCTCGACCGCTTCGTAACAATATCATGTTAATGCTGCCTCTGCATCGAACAAATTATGGAGTACACGGTGCGATTTCCGGACTACAGCGAGTATTCAACAAAGTGGCATCTGTCTTCGATTTTCATATCCCACGAGATGCGCTTCGTCGAAGGTTTTCATCAATTCATCAAAAAGACTATGAGATCAAGACTTATTATTTATTATTAAATGTTTTTATGTTATGACCATGCTTAAATGTGTAACTGTAAATGTATTTTTAAATGATTAACATCATTGGGGCTACATCCAGCCTGTTGATGAATAATAACAATAAACAACAATAAACGACAAATAAGATTTACTTCGGATGTGATCGAAGTGTGCCTTGTTCGATGATGACAGCAAATATTTTTGCTGCCATAAAAATTTTCAATTAACTTGCAATTTTTCGTGTTTTTAGTTGTTTTATTGATTACTCGTTGTGTTTACATTGTTCCCCTTAGCTTCGGAAAATAAAAAGTGTGAAAAAATGATTCGCATCGTAGGCGGATGTCAGGCGAGCTAGAGTTTGCGATCGATGCGCATAGCAGAATGCTAAGCAGAAGTTTTTTTTTACCGGTGGAAAAAAAGTGTATGTGTGTGAGTATGCCTTCCGGGAGTAGCTCGCAGGAAGTACTAGGTGAGACATTTCCGTTTTAAGAAGTTCTTTCTCCAGTGAGAGTGTAATGGCGCACTTTAACCTTGAGCAGTACAAGCTAGGACATCAAATTAATTAATGCTAGAGTCCTAGCCGCTAGATGACGATGGGCATTCTTGAGACATTCTTCTCTTTTCAGAGAGCGAGTAATGGCGCTATAACACTAGACCATATGTGGCTACGACTAAAGTTATTGCTTGAGTCCCAACCCTTTGAAGAGAAATGGAGCATCATATAACTTTCCTAGACTAGATGTTCCCAACAACCATTTTTTAGTGTAATTCTTGTTCTGTACACCAAATAGGGCATTCTGTTTAACTATTCTCTCTCGACTATTCATTACACCTTTCCTTTTATATCTACTGAAAGCTACTTGGGTTTACCGTGTCTTCTGAAGTTAGATGCCAAATCCTCCCTATCTCCAATCGTTGTATGGACGTGGCCAGGTAAACGATCGAGGTAATCTTCGTACGACAGATTATTGCGTGAAGAAACGGTTTCGTTTCATGGTGACATGCAATGTCTTCAACGAATTATTCCTCATCGTAGCTCAATTCACGAGGTGAACAAACGTCAATGCTAATGCTAATGCTAATGCTAATGTTAACAAATCAGGTTTACTTCGTGTAGTATTATCACGTCAGAAATTTTCAGTATTTTATCAAAATTCTTGAAGTTTACAAAAGTTTCTACGTAGGGTAACGGAATGCAATGTCAGCCTAGATCCTCCATTCGGCCTATGTATCAAATATTTCATAAATTAAGCAACAATCGACGAACCATGTTGGTATCATGTTGATGGATATAATCTGAAACAGTTATGACTTTTTTTTTATGAATTTATAGTTGTTTACTTGAGTTGCTTATCTCATGCTATCCACCATCAGTGAAAGTATCGTATATTCTGCTTTTTTTTCGCTACCACGTCGTAGGACCTTTATATAAGGCACTTTTAGGAAAAATCAGTATCCAGAAGATCGCCACTTCGCTGGTTACACCCATGCATGTCTGAGGATTGAGTTATTCGAATTGGAGGTCGCCTAGTTCACTCTTCAGAACGAGAAGAAACAAAGCACCCGATGGATCTTCCTGCTCGGCATAAGCTTACTCGAATGGTACTTCTGAATTATCATCTGCAGCTGTTGCATGCTGGCCGCAGCTGCTACTCAGAGTTGTTCGTATGTGGTTCTGGCCGTTAGGAGGTAGAAGCGTTGCAAGAAATATTGTCCATCAATGCTTAAAATGCTTTCATGCCAAACCCGTACTAGTTCAGCAGTTTATGGGGGAGCTGCCAGCACCGAGAGTCACCATGTCTAGGCACTTTTCAAAGACTGGTGTGGACTATTTCAGTCCATTTTATCTAATCCCAACCCCCCGGTGACCAGTAATCAAAGCTTATGCTGTAGTTTTCGTATACCTTTGTGCAAAGGCGGTTCATTTCGAGTTGGTAACTGACTTGAGCACAGAACGAGGGGAGGGAAAAGGTTGGAACTGTGTTCTGATAATGAAACTAACTTCGTTGGTGCAATAAACACAATGCAAGACTTTGTGAAACTGTGACGGAGTAAAGAGCACCGCAAAGTAGTGATCAAGGATTGCGCTGAGAATATAATTCAGTGGCATTTTAGTCAACCCAGTCACCGCATTTTAGGGGATTGTGGGAAGCAGCGGAGCGATCGGCTACAGTCCGCTTAGCCAAGGTCGTAGGAAACACACCTCTGTTAACAGAAGTTACGAAATGATTTGGCAACACTTCTGATACACTTTGGAGGTTGATTTTGATCCCACTGATTTGGAGCCTCTGACGCCTAGGCATTTCGTGGTTGGTTCGTCCTTACAGTCAATGCTCGAATCAAATCTGGAAGAAATTGCGTTGAACCGCCTCAATCAATACCAGCTACTTCAACGATTGCTGCAAGATTTCGGGAGAAGATGACGAAGGGAGTATCTGTGGCAACCGCAAGGAAGGTCGGAATGCTAGAAGCCAGCGATCAAAATTGAAGTTTGCAAACTCGTTGTTGTGCGTGACGACAATCTACTGCCGATGAGTTGGCGAATGGGAAGAATTATTGAACTGCATCCGGGTGCCGATGGAGTGGTTCATGTCTTAACAATTAAAACTGCAATCAGATTGATGAAGCGTCCGGTAGAGAAATTGTCGTTGTCGCTTATTCTTGAGCAGAATCAGCAATCCAATGGTTCATCAGCATAGATCTACACTCATGCCTTTCCTATTCCCATAGAAGAGGATTTTCTCTTTTCAGAAATCGACAATTTCACGGTGGGTGAAGATGTTTGAATGTAGCCCCACCTGACGACACCACCGTACTCGAGATGCACAAATGTGACCTACTTTGCAGATAACAAACCGATGAGTAACATTTGCATTAAACAATGGACTTTTGGATGGTGATAAAAAAATAGCTAAGACAGATAATTGCCTTTGATAAATTTCCCATGGAAGGCAATTATTTAAGCTTACTTGCAAATTCCACGCCCTTGTGAGTGGCCTTCCGGCAGTTAACCAGAACATTCGCCATAGCGAGCGGAAACATGCGTGTAGACATGTTTTTGGGTTCTTTCTTCGTTTTATTTATCAATTATTCTCCTTTTTTCGCGACAAAATTGTTGGAGTAAATCTTACGCTTCAGGTTGGCCTAGAAATTCTCGATGGAACGCAGCTGATGGACGTTGGGTTGGATCGCCGACTTGGGTACTACATCGATATTCAGCCGCTCCATCTCCTCCAACGATCGCTTGGAGTAGTGGGCCGATGCCAGATCCGGCCAGAAAACCGCGTCTTCGGTATTATATGGTACGGTATTATATGGTACCATATGGTATTTCTTGATAAACGACGCAACCTCCGGCAGGCATTCCGTACTATAATTTCCCCGTTCACGGCCAGTCCGGAACGGAAGGCTTTGACATCCCCTTCTCGCTGATTGTCAGCCAAAGCAGCACCTTTTTGGGGAACTTGGTGTGTGAAATGAACTTCACCTCGGAGCTCACTTCCTTCGTGGGAGAAGTAAAATACGAAGTGCCCTGCCAGTCGTTTCCATCCAGAGTGAGATAGGTCTCGTCGTCCATCCCCACCGCCACGTCACGATTCGCTGGGAAAATCGAGTTGACCATCTTATTCAGCTGCAGCCACTGCGTCATTGCTTGCAGCACCGAGACCAGTTCCGCTTCCTGACATGTATGTTCATGTTCGCCAGGTACTTTTTCCCTGTTTGGCCGGTTGAACAGGCCCCCCGGCCAAGCGAACGCAGCGATGTAGCCACTTTTCCTCCGGTCTGCCTCTTCAGCATCCAAATTCTTGTCGTACACGGTCGTCGGCCATCCTGAACCTGGCTTTCTTTCGATGCTCTGATTGTTGTGCCAAGATGTTGAAGATGCCCGAACGGGCGTATCCGGCGTCCACAAAATGCCGCACGATGTCCGTTTTAGACGCGGTGGGGTGCCGTTTTTTGAACGCACATATTTCTGAACTTTTTGCCATCACGGTTAGCGTTTGACTGATAGAGCTGTCAATTTTTTTTCTGCTGACTCATGGCTTGCTATGATTGATGCTGCATGAGTAGTTTTGTCAGTGCAAGTTAAGTTAAACTCATGAAAAATCTGCAATTTTTGTCAATTTTTTTAAATGCAAATGTTAATATAAAATAGTTACTCTACTGTATTTACTTTTTTGTATCAGTAGCGTAGTAACATATGGCATTGAAATGATTCGTTTAATTTATTAAAATTACTGCAGTACCTAATAAATTTACTACAGATAGTGATTGCAATTCATGGAAACGGAGTAGCACATCGAAATTGATACATTATCT
This sequence comes from Aedes japonicus, assembly GCA_034211315.2. Lineage (NCBI taxonomy): Eukaryota > Metazoa > Arthropoda > Insecta > Diptera > Culicidae > Aedes > Aedes japonicus. The sequence continues at coordinate 195,346 of JASCZW010003122.1, forward strand.
ATACTTTTAAGGATACGCAAGTCCATCTACAATGGCAGTTGGACCACAATCATGTAAATACAAAGAGAATTATTATTATCATTTTATATTTTAACACCCCTTCACTTAATTTTATATGCTGTTTTGTATGACATTTTCAGCCATGCATTTATGCATCTTTGTCAGTTTTAGCCCGCCTAACTCACGTTATATATTCACATGAAGTTTCAACCGTCACCTCGTCCGTTATTTATTTTTAGCTGGCTTTTAAGCCTTAATTTTTTCTTTCAGTTGGATATTGAATGTTATCACACAATGTTTATTATCGTTGATTTTGTTTTTATTAATATATTTTTTCAGGATTTCATCTATCTCAGAAACCACCAATCTGGGCTCACTGATCCATTTGTTATCTTTGAAATGTAACTAGAACGGCATAAAGAATGCACTTCAAAACGTGCCTTGTAGAATTTTCTGTTGATTCTCAGAGAAGGAGCCCTATATCTTTTTATTGAGATTTTATCTTTCCTAGCCGGCGTCGGTGGTGTAGTGGTAGGCGTGACTGCTACTGGCACCCCAGTGTGTCTCTGGGTTCAATCCCAGTCGACGTCGGTGGTTTTTCTGAGGCGAAAAAAATCTTGGTCACGTCATCCTTCGGAAGGGAAATAAAGCCGTTGGTCCCGGTTCATAGTCATGAGTCGTTAGGTAGGGTCCAGGTGGTGGAGTCGTCTCCCTGGCGTCGGTAATTGTCACCATGTGAGGAAATAGGCTGACGGAAAATAAATGAGCAAAAAAAAAAAGATTTTATCTTCGTTGGTTGGACTGATCTACTCTGTTTTTCAGCTTTTCCAGGACTGTTAGGATATTTCAACATACTTAAATTGGGGGCGACCCCGGCGTAGTGGTTACCATCAATACCTCTCACGCCAAAGTCACCAGTACGAATCTCACCCGGACAAGTTACGAAAATACCCATAAGGTATTTGAGTGACTACGACGGGAGATGAACCAGCCCAGGGCTGAAAATCTCGATAATAAAGGGAAAAAATACCTAATTTTTAGTTTTCAGTAACAAACCAGTAACAAACCAGTTGACTTTGTAAATATATATATATATTGTTCTGTTACGTACATAACATATATTCATTCAATAGTAGTGGGGAAGTGGGGAAGTGGGGAATACAGGGTGCCAGACGAACTGTAGGCTGGATGAGGGACTCGTGGTTCTCTGGTCCAAGTCATGGATGACAATTGTGCCTTCCTTGATGGAAATCATCAGATCGAGATCAGCGAAGGTCTTAGAGTCTTCCGATAGTCTATAGTGAGTTTGCTAGCCCTAGTTTTAACAAACCACCAGATGGAAATCCTTATACACACTTGCTGTTCTTGTCTTGTAATTAGAGCGCTTGATTTGAAGGAGATTCTCTATCCTTTCCCTGGGTTTCGTGTAAGTGCTTCTGCTTATGGGTCCACACTCCCATTTTTGAACCTTCATACTACGGAATAATGAGGATTACAGGTATGCACAGTTTGATCTTGTCATTGGGAGGAACCGTACGCTATAACAAGTCCTACACTGGCGGTGGCTTCCTATCACATTACATCACATCATATGTTATGTAGGGATGAAATTTTAGCGATGATGCCATCAGGGCACCGGATTGAAGAATTTGTACGGTTTTCCCAGTCATTAACATTTCGTGAACTTAATGCGAGCTCCTCTTTCCACTCATTGGCAAGTCCTCACGTAGGATAGCTTGTTCCACATTGGAGTGTAGGATTTTATGACCGGAAGGAGCTTCTCCTAACTCCGTGGATTACGCGTAAGTAACTCTGCTCATGGCTCCGCCCATCCGTTTTCGCCCTTCATGACGAACTTGATCAAGTTATTCATAGAAGACGATCCACTATCTAATGGCTGTGTACATTTTTAACGCTGACACATTAACTTCATGGTCTTCAAATGACCCAAATTGCCTAGTAATACAGAAGATAGTCACACGTGATAAATTTATAGTTCACATAGGAACATAAACCATGATTTTACAAGTATACTGTAGACCCAATTTTAGGGACACTTTTGTTTCTACACAGAAAAAAATAAATAATTTTAACAGGTGCGTAAAATTTCCCCTCGTTTAGTTCCAACCTAGACGTAAACAACAAAATTATTTGCAATATTTCAAGTGAAATACAATAATTTTTCATACAACAGGCTAGATTCATACGTTATTTGACTTATATTTACAAGAAATATCCCATTACATATATCTTGCTATATCTAGCATTCCCTTTATGTGCATTAGATTACTCCGATAATTCAATGTTTCTTTCTATCTGTGTATGTTTTCCACTCTGGCCTAATATTTCCATTACGTAGTAAAAGTGTGTATTGCTAAAAAGTTAATAGAAAGAAGCAAACAAGTTTTTACATAGGAGTCCGTCTGTGTTTTCTATACCGAGGTACAACTAAAAACAAAATGGAATTACAACCGTTACTTAAAGTTGTCAGGTTTTGAGCTTTAATATCTCAGTCGTTTCTTAACAAATTTTTAAAAAATTGCCCCAATCGATTTGATATATTTTCACTGAAATTGTTACTTTGGTTTCCAAACCATTGAAAAAAAAATGTATTAATTCAAATAATATTGTATTTTCAATACTAACAGCTCACATTCAGAAGCGTAGTCCTACGTCACCGTTTCGAACAACCCAATGGGGCTGTACCTTATAGTATTTTCTGACCAACAAACCTTTATAATGAGACGAAGTTGCGGATAAACTCAATATGGTGCTTATAGACTGAAATTACATCCATAAATATTCATAGAAAGTTTTCGTCTTTATAAAGGTAGTTGTTTAATCTTTCAGCGATCAGAAAAACAAACGTTTTATTAAACTATAATTAGTTTACGTTTTACTGGTTTAATATCGTTTCCAGCTAAATTAATTTAGGAAATATATTTAGAAATGTAATTCATCGCTGCATATTCTACAGCTGAGTTAAGGGACACAGAGCCTATTCTGTAAAATCTACATAGTTTTCAAAGATTCACGATGGTATATCAAGATTTCTTAATATAAAATTTATGCAAACTTCATGCTTTGCTACCCGTCTCTGTGACTTTGGTAATAAGATTTTATTAACGAGTTTTCGTCAATCAATGTATTTTTTTAATGGCATAAAAGAGTTCATATGACGCCGAGAAAACTCTGTACCAATGAAATAAGTAACGCTTGTGTCCTCGGAATATTTAACCTGTTGCTCGAAAAGTGTTCGGGATTTTACGATACTGTTTTGTAATGAACATGTGATCCTCCATCATGCCACATAGTATCACAATGCAGCACAAGGTGGCATTAACCACGTACTTACCTATGCTGTGGCTAAACTGAGATGGTATTATGTTGATTGGTCCGCTCAGATAGCCAGCAGGTGGAGTGGTGTTCATCATCGCGCTCATCGAACATGGTGGCACCAACATTGTTGTTGAGGTATGTGATATATTGGATGGTCCCAGATTTCCGTACAGTCCAGGTGAAGGATTGTATGTTCCGTAGCTCTGAAAAAATAACTCTATTAGAATAACGTGAAGGTTATCGAGCTTTAAGCTCTTTATAAGGTAAGAAGATGCATGTCAGCCAGCCATACGTATCGGGCAAGATTTACAACCTTTCAGTAACGAAAAAAAAACCAGTCATGCAATTTTTGGTTGATTTTAAAAGTGGAACAAATAAGAAGATGGACTAAGATTTCAGACCTGTAGAGAATTGATACTTGCGTTTTAAAATTTTTAATTCTTTACGAGTTTTTTTTTATTAAACCTACTTAAGGCTTAATCAATGGAAACTCTTTTATCGTAATTCTAATAAATAGTTTGTTGTATTAATCTACGCAAATGATTTATTAAAATAAGATTTATTTAAAAGTTTCTTGTTTTTTTAACCTTTCACCTTTTTTATCTGGCCATTATTTGTTTTTTTTTTCAGAATTACAGCAACGAATTGCCTGCCTTACGAGAACCTTCTGGCCAAATTTATATTTAATTGCAAGCTTCTTTTTTGTGAAGAATGTTCAATATTTTTATCAAGTTTTGTTGACGTTCTTTTTGCGGAAAATTTTTCCAACTTTAAGATGAAAATTAATGGAATCTGAAGATGGTAAATTTGATAAATAATTTTGAATTTTTGGTGGCATGAATCTCAGATATCATAAATATTCCGTACAGACAATCATCGTCTCTACAGTTTATGCTTATAATCAAAAGTCCAATTAGCAAAGCCAAACGGCTAGACAGAAAAAATGCTAATGAAATTTGCTTGTAAAATTCCCAAGGTAGCACTTTAATATCAGATGTTTCGATAAGAAAGGTGTGAGGGTAACTGTTCCGATTACTATTCCATGGTATTATATACACCCTTCAGAACGCTAGACTGAAATATGAACTAGATGCTTTCTTTTCGATATAATATATCCTTACGTTCGCCTTTATTTCGCAAATACTCGACTGATTGCCACTCCCTTGTTTTCGGCTAAGATTAATGCGACATGATAAGATGAACAACAGAGCAGCAACCCTACATTGATTGGTTTGGATATTCTTGCTCACATACAAGAAATTCCGTCAATGGTGGCTAACAAATTCAACCAGAATTGTGGGCATCTACTTACATCACTTCTGGAAACGCTCGGCACCGGCAGTGGAGTTTGTAAATCGATATCCGCATCTATTTCCGATATATCGTCAGTGAAGCCATTCGGGAGCGTCGTTTCACCTGTATTTGATGTCTGGAATTTATCGGTTTCCTTTCCTGTGCGGCGTTTCCGTACCGCTATTCGTCCAATCACTATCGAAAGGCAAAGAACGATTGCAACTGCCACCGCCACAATCAGGTAGACGTAGAACTTCTCCTGGTGCTCTGCAACAAAGAAAAAAAAACAAAATTTTGCATTTAATTTATCAAACCCGGTGTGGTTGCAACATGGCGCTGAATGATAGTCTTCTTGAATATCGATGATTGGTGAGTACTGATGAATTTGAATTCCGTGATTTATGTTATTTGCATGGGAGACGGTTCTTCTTCTTCCTTGCCATTATTAGCTTAATGCTGATCACAAACTACTTATTGCCGGTTTTGAGCTAATTTAAGTGTATACAATTTCTCCGCACAACTCAAGTTAATTTGTCCGACTACTAATGTAATTGCTTAACAGCTTTGTTAAGCGTGCAGTCAAAGAGTATGTAACAATCGAAGTGCGTGCAATCAAAGTAGGCAGTTATCTGTAATGAGTGTCTGTTGACATAATCCTCCTGATCGTTCTGATAACATTGATTGCATCAGCAGCTTTTCTGCAGTACTGTGCTTTTTAATACTTAGGAAGATCACAACTAAAAACATGACTGGCAATATTTTTGTGTGATCACTGTCAAGTCAAGGTAGAAACAGACATCATTGTTTTTCAAAGGTTTGTAATCCTTGGCACCAGAATTTAAAAGCAGTTTTCTCATAAAACAACTGTTGATGGAATTTTGTTTTTCGTCATTCAGCATAAACAATCACAAATTAACATATGCTATACTCAAAACTCGACATATGAACTAAGCAAATGAAAACGTTTATTTTAAGATTAAAAATAAAATGTTTAGATTGTTTCTGAAGCGCTCCACAGACAATGTTGTCAATAGGGTATTAGTGTCATATAAGACCAAATTTTATGTATAATTTCTGAAGCATTTTTTTTTTTTCTTTATTAAAGAGACTTTTAGCCTCCTGGGCTAGTTCGTCTCTTATTTCTGAAGCAATTTATATCAGTGATACAGTACTTTAGTGATCAAAGCACTGTATGTACAAACTAAGCTTCAACTAGAGTCTCAAATTCATTAGTTTTGCCGGGATTAAGGAGTGTATCGAAAATAAGCTATCCACAAACTTTCTTTCAAATTATGTTGAAAACCGATATTTTATTCATACAAAAATTGATCCTTTATTGTACGAGATTAAACTTGAACATAATGAAGACCGGATGAAATTTAAGTTATTCCTTCACGAATTTTCCGAACTTTGGATCGAATGCTCTTCATCAAGTTCCGGACAAGTGTTGCATCGCATTTTTTGGACGCTTGAGCCCACAATTTTTTTTGAACTCCTGCATGTTCCCAGCTGCCTTACCAGTCTTCTTGAAGACCCTCTTCACGATTGCCCAGTAACGTTCGATGGGTCGAAGCTGAGGGCAATTTGGTGGATTGATATTTTCTCAACGAAATCTATACCCTTTTCCGCAAGCCAATTGAGAGTGGTTTTGGCATAGTGAGCCGACGCTAAATCCGGCCAAAACAGTGGAGGTGTACTATGCTTCTTATATAAAGGCAAAAATCTCTTCTGGAGACACTCAGATCGATAGATTTCCGCATTTATAGTTCCAGTAGTGTAAAAAATGGTTGACTTCAAACCACAGGAACATATTGCTTGCCATACCAGTACCTTTCAACCGAATTTCTCTACTTGAATCGACCTGTCCGCATCGCTCACATCCTCCCCAACGACGGCAGTAAAGTATTGTGGACCTGGAAGTGGTTTTTGAGTCCTCCTTTACATAGGTCTCATCGTCCATCAAAACGCATGCATCCGGACGCTGCAAAAGACGCGAATACAATTTCCGGGCCCTTGTTGCTGCTCGCTTCTTCTGTTCTGCACTTTGTTTCGAGATTTTCTGCTTCTTGTAGGTCTTCAGGTGGTTTCGCCTCTTGATACGCTGGATCATTCCGACACTCGTTCCTGCTTTTGGCCAAATCACGTATTGACATTGATTTGTTCTTCATGATTAGAGATACCACTTTCTGCTCCAGTTTCGGGTTGGAAGAACCGGGTTTTCTGCCTCTTCCTGGTAGCTCATTCAAAGAATAGTGTTCCTCAATCTTAGTAATGATGGTTTTAACACTCGCATGATGAATTCCAAACCGCTTCGCCAATTTTCGCATAGTAATACCCTTCTCACTTAGCCATGTGTCCAGAACCTTAATTTTCACTTCCTTTTCAATACGCGACATTTTGAAAACGCAGAATTTGAACCGCACAAACAAGTAAACAAAGAAAGCTGACAGTCAAACGTACAGCATGCAGTGTTCAGAGCATAAAAAACCATCACAAATACATGCGTACAACGCAAATGTATGTGGATAGCTTATATTCGATACACTCCTTAAAGCGGTTTTCCGTCTAAACTACATTATTTTAAACATAAAGCTTTAAGTTGGTTTGCTGCATAATTCGAAATCACAAGATATTTCAAGATGGTTTCGTTCATTAGCGGTCAAGTTTAGCGATCGCAATATCGTGGTTCAATTTGCGCTTTAAATCTGTGAAGATCACGTTCGTTTGACATCGAGTAAGACTTTGGGCAATAAGTTTGTAGTTGTGGAACACAGCTGTAAACTTGTGCTCATCACCTTACAAACTGCTTACAATGTGCAAAAGAGTTCCGTACGACCGGTTGAAAAAGTGTATACACAGTGATTAACGATGTAATTCTTTTGTAATTTTCGATACCTCCTTGGTTTTCGTCTAAACTACATTATTTTAAACATAAAGCTTTGAGTTGGTTTGCTGCATAATTCTTCCGAATTAAATTAATTACTAACCAATGGCTGCATCTTTGTTCAAGGAATAATAAATAGAACAACAATTTGCCAAACGCTTTCAACAAAAGTGTTCAATCCATTAGAATAATTCACGTGTTATAGGTTAACGGGATGTTATGTTAGCCTAGTTCTTCAATTCGGCTATGCAAATATATCATTAATTCAGCGATAATCAACAAAATTAGGTTGCTTTCAAGATAATGGATTTAATTTGAAGGAATTTAGACACAATCAATCAATCAACTGTTTTTCATTTCCGTGTAATTTACGATTTCTTCAACTTTAAAGACATCATGAGTTCACTGGTTAAGCCGGAACAGACTATCTCCATGAGAATCAAATGATCTAAAGCCTAGATGCACAGAAAATAGTCACACGTTATAAACTAACAACTCATACAGACAAAATAACAATGATTTATCGAGAAAACCGTGGACCCAATGCAAGGGACGTATTTGTTTCTTTGTTCCCAATTATGGCCTGTTCTCTGAAATACTTATTAAAAATGTTGTTATTGGTAAAATTTTCTACAACAATCAACCCAGGATAGTGATGTCTCTACAACAGGCCAATCTGCATATGTTATGCATTGATATGCTATGCTATCTCGTAATACACAGCAGCTTCGATTGTTTTCCCACGAAATTCAACAAACGTCGTTCCGTTAAATTTTCTGAACCCTTCCAGTGTCGCTTTTTTCAAGACCACAAAACTCAGGTAAAATATATGCTCAATGATTAACTTTAATTTTACAACAAAAGAGTGAATTCAACGAACAGCCCATGTGGATGTTCCAGTGGATAGTGCTACTTAAACCATAGCTGGTGCGGTTAAAGGGAAGCCTCAACATTATATTGTTCGCGCAGTGGCCTTGGTTGGACATTGATGTTGATTTGCTGCAGGATTGTTTCGCGGTCGATTCTACCCGTGTAGAGTATCTGCGACAGTTAAGATTTACAAACATCTTTACGGAGGCAAACATCTCGCAGAGGCCCTATGTTGACGAGACTTGTAGTGACTTTCAAAGTTAGGAAGACGAAATGGATCTCTCCAGGGAAGTGTACGGAGCGCAAACCAAGAAGACGGCATTGAATAGATCCGCTCAACAGTAATCCAGTGGAGAACGCATAACATAACAATAGAGCGATTTAAGTCGGTGGGTGTCGTTAAAAATTTCGCCACCTTTCACCTTGAAAACAAAACCAGAGTTCTGGCAGCTTCATCAACAACATATGAAATATGCCGCGAGAACGTCAGTTTAGAATCCAACTGAACACCTAGGTCTTCAACGCACTACATTCAATCAATGACCGTACTGAGAAGATTGTAGTTGAAAACTGTTAGTTGTTTCTGGCGTGAAAAAGATTATGACTGAGCACTCAGCCGGGTTGACCGCCATACGATTTAGAGAACACCAATCAGCTAAGGTACCAATCTGTTCTTGGAGGAAACGACAGTTGGCGATTGAGCATGATAACATGATGTACGTAGTTGAAGTTAAGAAGAAATGGCAACCGTCTTATATGGCTACACTGAACATTTATTTTCGTAAATAAACTTTCACTCGTTTCGTAAACATGGATTTTGTACATAAAACAAATGTCTCGCAAATTGTACGAAACATTCATATTGCTTTTATCTAACAAAACGCTATCATTACACCTTTTTTGTACACTGCACAAAATGAATTTCGTGAAGACCAGCCAGTCGCTGCTTCTCTTCGACTCATATAAAAATGTTGGTGTTCCTGTTGGGATGCGCATTAATCGTTAATTTATCCCAAAATAGAAATGAAAGTACTATCGAGAGTTAGAAATTTATGCACATTAATCAAGCAACTTCTCAAGAGTTAACATGGTTTAGCGAGATCAACTACGGACTCAATAACAGTTCTTCCCTAAAAATACAGGATCGAACTGCATATCAGAAGCATTATAAAAAGCGTTTGACAACTACACGTGGTTTCGCTGTTTTTTTCAATTATATTTTGAGCCGATGAAGTAGATCTGTCAGTCGTTCATGCAACCACCAGAAAGACGTTTCCTTTTTATTGGTAAGAAATTACTCCTAGCTCTTTGTATTGTTTTCGTAGAATGAACGAATGTTCTTTCTTTGTCAACGATTAGTACTTTTGACAGTTGCGCGTATGGCGTTAAATACGAAGGTAGCTTCTTAAAAGTACAAATCGGTTTCGTTGCATAAAACAACGAATAGGTTTGTTAGTCCTACCTACGATTTTGTGTTATAAACGAAAATTAATTTTCAGTGTACCCTACGGTGTTCCGAACGAGGACGCGAGAACTTATTGATCAAAGATGCCTAAGCAACTGTCTGTTGATGCCTAGCAAGATATGAACGAAATCATCTTAGAAGATTATCGGCAACGAAACCATCTTAAGCTTTGCACTGGAGTACTGCTGAGCGGTTTGGAGTCCAAAGTATAATAATAACAACGAGCGAATCAAATTCTATCGAAAGCCATTTTCTTTGGTTTGTGCGTCTCCCAGGAGAGACTTAATCTGTTTTCTTAACTACGAAAATCGTTGAGTTGCCGATAATATCTTAAGATGGTTTCGTTCATGTAATATTTCAAGATGGTTTCGTTCATTAGCCGGTCAAGTTTAGCGATCGCAATATCGTGAGTTCAGTTTGCGAAAGCTCCCTTTAAATCTGTGAAGATCACGTTCGTTTGACATCGAGTAAGACTTTAGGCACAATGGGTTTGTAGTTGTGGAACACCCAGCTGTAAACTTGTGCTCATCAGCTGACCACAAACTGCTTACAATGTGCAAAGAGAGTTCCGTACGACCAGTTGAAAAAGTATATACACAGTGATTAACGATGTAATTCTTTTGTAATTTTTCACGTCAGCTTGCTTCCTTTTTTTAAATACCGGAAACGTCCACCGTTTTCAGCAAGATAGAAATATGCTGCTAGAGAGGCACAGCTGGAGTATCTGACGAAGTTGATTCAGAAGATAGGTCATATTCTGTTTTAGAAACACCGACGGAATACCATCAGGTCAGGATTAAACGATGTTTTAGAAGTGATGGCGCCTGTTTTAAGTGATCGTTCCAAAATCCACACCAATGAGGCTGAGTGTGTTATTTGCCAAGAGAACAATGTTGGCGGCCGCGTAATGAATAACTGGCAAGTCCTCTCGTGGTTTAATGGCGAACCGTGTGGCCTTGACTTCATCCTTGCGTTTTTGCCTAACATATCAACAAAGGATTTCGTGTGTGATTTGGTCGCCTGAACCCCACTCAGATTGCGTTTAATATGCACACAACTTATCAGATTTGTATTCGCCAAGGTACCCGAGGGTCAGTCCTGAACCCTTTGCGACGGGGCGACTCCAGGTGAAGTGGTTAACATCCATACCTCTCACGCTAAAGTCTACGAGTTCGAATCCTAATTGGACGGTACTTCACCAATACTGCGATAGTCAACTCTACGGGAGTCATATGACGTAGTAGACGAATCCATCCTGAAAAAGAAGAAGACACCGAGATAAATCCGACAGCTCCCATGTTATAGTATAGGACGAAAATTTTAAATTGCATCTAAAAACCTCAAAGCGGTTTGTTATATGATGGAAGAAAAGTCCAAAACTGCACAATGGGGGCATTATTTTTAGTTGCTGAAAATATATTTATTGAGTAGTTTTGGATGT